>VMDO01007865.1:0-88204 GCA_007922755.1 Pedetes capensis
GTTGGATCCCCTTTTTTGGGAATAGGCACAAATATGGATCTCTTCCAGTCAGTTGGCCAAGTAGCTGTTTTCCAAACCTGTTGGCACAAACATGTTAACACCTCCAGTGCTGCATCTGTTTGTTGAAACATCTCTATTGGTATCCCATCAATTCCTGGAGCCTTGTGTTTCGCCAGTTCTTTCAAGGCAGCTTCCACTTTGTCCTTCAACACCATTGGTTCCTTTTCATATGCAACCTCTTGGAATGATTGGTCATCTACCAATTCTTTCATGTATAATGACTCTGTGTATTCTTCCCACCTTCTTTTGATGTTTCTTGCATCATTTAATATTTTCCCTGTAGAATCTTTTACTACTGCCACTCAAGGCTTGAATTTTTTCTTCACCTCCTTAAGCTTGAGAAACACAGAGTGTGTTCTTCCCTTTTGGTTTTCTGCCCCCAGCTCCTTGCACATGTTATTATAATATTTGTTTTTGTCTTCTCGAGCTGCCTTCTGAAATCTTCTGTTTAGTTCCTTAACTTCATCATGTCTTCCTTTTACTTTAGCTGCTGGACATTCGAGGGCAAGGTCCAGTGTCTCTTTTGACATGTAATTTGGTCTTTTCTTTTTTTCTTGTCTTTTTAAGAACTTTTTGCTTCCTTCTTGAATGATATCTTTTATGTCATGCCACAACTCTTCTGGTCTCCCATCATTTGTGTCTAACGCATTAAACCTATTTTTGAGGTGGTCTCTGAACTCAGGTGGGATATACTCAAGGTCATACCGTGGCTCTCGTATACTTGTTCTAATTTTCTTCAGCTTCAGTTTGAACTTGCATATGAGAAGTTGATGGTCTGATCCACAGTCAGCACCTGGTCTTGTTTTGACATTTTGTACAGAGCTCTTCCATCATCTCTTTCCACATATGTAGTCAATTTGATTCCTGTATGTTCCACCTGGTGAAGTCCATGTGTATAGTCTCCATTTATGATGTTGAAAAAATGTATTTGCAATGAAAAGGTCATTGGTCTGACAAAATTCTATCATGCGATCTCCAGTTTCGTTTCTGTCACCAAGACCACATTTTCCAACTACTGGGCCTTCTTCTTTGTTTCCAACCTTTGCATTCCAGTCACCAGTGATTATCAATATGTCTTGATTGCATGTTTGATCTATTTCAGATTGCAGAAGCTGATAGAAGTCTTCCCTTTCTTCATTTGTGGCCTTAGTTGTGGGTGCATAAATTTGAATAATAGTCATATTAACTGGCCTTCCTTGTAGGCGTATGGATATTATTCTATCACTGACAACATTGTATTTCAGGACAGATCTTGAAATGTCTTTTTTGATGATGAATGCAACCCCATTTCTCGTTAGTTTATCATTCCCAGTATAGTAGACCATATGGTTGATTGTCTGACTCAAAATGGCCTATGCTGGTCCATTTTAGCTCACTGATGCCTAGAATGTCAATGTTTATGCACTCCATTTCTCTTTTAACGATTTCTAATTTGCCTAGATTCATACTACGTACATTCCCTGTCCCAATTATTAATGGATGTTTACAGTTGTTTCTCCTCATTTTGAGTCGTGCCCCACATCAGCAAGTTGAGCACCCTGGGGCTTTACTCCATTTCTGTCATCACGGTAGACTCTACTTGGAGGAGGCAACTCTTCCCCAGTAGTCTTTTGAGTGCCTTCCAATCTGGGGGGCTCATTTTCTGGCACTATATCTGACAGTGTGTCTTTGCTACCCATAGGGTTTTCAATAGCTAGTTGTTTTGGGAGTGGCTCACCAGGTCCTACTCCCTAGTCTGTCTTAGTCTGGAAGCTCAGCTGAAAACCTGTCCACCATGGGTAACCTTGCTCATGTCCGAGGTTACAGTGGCAGAGCTCTCAGCCTCATCGCAACACGCAAGCCCCCACAGTGCGGCAAACTGACAGACGTGTGGGGGCAGGCATATATAGCTATATATAATACATATATTATATAGAGATAGTATAGATATAGATACCACATGTAGTTACAATATATATAGCATGCAATACATATGTATTATATATTATATGTACATAAATAGATATAACTACATGTAATAGATGATGATGATGATGTTGTTGTTGTTGTTAGGTGCCATAGAGTCGATGTCCGACTCATAGAGACCCTACGTACAACAGGTAAAAGAGCATTGTTTTAGTGCTTCTGTGCTATTCAGAGGTTTTTCAATGGATGATTGTGTTTTGGGAGGGGGTTGCCAGGTCTTTCACCCTAGCCTACAGCATATGGTGTTCCCAGGTGGTCTCTCATCCAAAGTACTAACCAGGGCTGACACTGTTTAGCTTCTAAGATCTGAGGGGATCAGATGCCACAGTGGTACAGCTGCAGGCAATTTTGTTGTAGACAACTATATATAATATATAATATGTATTATATATTATATACATATGTATATGTATTATATATTATTTATAGTCATGTATAGTTACACAGATGTATATTATATGTATATTGGTTTTTATCATTGTTAGGTGCCCTCAAGTCGTATCCAACTCATAGCAACCCTTATAGGGTTTTCAATGGCTAATTGTTTTGGGATTGCCTTGGAAGTGGATTGCCACATCCTTTTCCCATTTTTTCAGCGCTGGGACTCAAACCTGGGACCTCAGAGACTGCAGAGCAGTGCTCTACCAACTAAGCTAAATCCCAGCCCCTATCTATAGTTATATACATAAAACAATATATATCAATATAATATTTCAAAGTATATATAGATATATAACTTTATAGATACCTTCCTGTATTTGATTTATACACATTTTATTTAGAATTTTATATGCATATTCTTGAATACATTGGCCTATAATTTACCTTTTTCATAATGGTCTTGTCAGGATTTAATATCAAAGACTTGCTAGACTCATGAAATTTGGGGGAGAAATTTCCTCCTTTTAAGGGAATAATTGGTATCGGAATTGCAATCTTTCTTCACTAAATACCTAATAAAATTTCACTGGTCAAATTATGTAAGTAGGTTTTGTCAAAGACCTTTATTTGGTTTTAACTTTTTTTGGAGGGGCAGTACTTGGGGCTTGAACCCAGGGCCTCACTCTTGCATCCTTTGCAAACACTGTACCATTGAGCTGCACCCCTCACCCATTTCTTTTCTTTTTATTTTGACACAGGTTCTTGCTAAGTTACACAGGCTGCCTCTGGTCTTGAACTTGCAATCCTCTTGTCTCTGCCTCCTGAGTTGCTGGGATCACAGGCATGCACCACCACACTTGACAGTTTTAATTTTTCTAACAATGAAAACATGCTCCTATTTTCTTTTTGTTCTGTTTTTAGTGTTATAAATTACATTGTTCTAGGAAATTCTCTAGAAAATTCATTTCACTTAAATTTAAAAATTTGTTTCCCAAAAGTTATTTATAATATATTCTATAAGCTTAAGACATTTCCATGATCAGCAAAGAGCTGTTTATTAATAACCTTGTTCTTTTAAGGAGGTTAAAGAACCAACTCTTTGTTTTATCATAAACAATGAGAAAATAGTGTTTTTCAATATAAACTGCATGTATGTCAATAAGCAATATTTAATAAGGAAGAGGGTTTTTTAAAGAAATATTCAAATTAATAACTGAAGGAGGAATAGTCCAATTAGAGTATCACTGTTTTGCAAACAGCTGCTAATGAGAGAGACAGAGACAAATAGAAAGACAGAGAGTAAGTGCCCTTGTTACTGGGTACCTTTGTAAAGGAAGAACACAAGGCCATCTGAAGCAAGTATATCTCAGATTTCTACATGGAATCTGACTGCAATGATAGCTCTAAATTCCAAGTTATAGGTCACACAGACAACAGAGGAACATGATAAGTATCACCAGAAAAACGCACTATTCAAAATCAACTGTGGAAACCTCTGAGAGAAAATGACTGGCTTCTTCCATAAATTAAGTGCATGAAGAAAAGACATGGAAGTAGAATTTATAGATTAAAAGATACTTTATGGGTGTTTAGTCAATTCACAATACTTGAACTTTATTTGGATCTTGATGCAAATTATTTGAAACGATATATTTTCCCCAATCAGAATTCTAGCAAGTTTTCTGTGGCTATTGGCAAACTTACCATAAAATTTATGTGGAAAAAAAAAGATTCAGAGAAACAAACATGGCATTGAAGGAAAACAAAATCAGAAGGCCAGCACTAGCTTCAAGAATTACCATAAAGCCATGGTAATCAAAATAGTGTGGCACTGGTTAAAGAAGAGACATACAGACCAATGAAACAGAACAGAGAGATTAAAAAAACAATAAATATAATAATTGGTCTTTGACAAAGGAACAAAGGCAATATGATGGAAAAAATAGTCTTCTCAACAAATGGTGCTATAAGACTTGATTATCACACACAACACAACACATCTAGACACACATGCCCAGCAAGAAAATTAATTCAAAATGGAACATAGGCTTAAATGTAAAACTGAAACAGTATAAAGTTCCTAGAAATAACATAAATGAAAATCTAGGTGATCTAGGCAGGGTATGGTGATGCCTTTTTACATAAAACACCAAAGACATGATCCATTTAAAACATAATGGATAAAATAGACTTCATTAAAATTAAAAATTTATGTTCTACAAAAGACAACATCAAGAGAGTAAGAAAAGACACAGACTTGGAGAAAATATTTGCAAAAGACATCTGATAAAGGACTGTTGTCTAACATATACAAATAATTCTTAAAACTCACGAAAATGAACCACCTGATTCAAAAATGGGCCAAAGACCTGAAAATTCATCTCACCAATGAAAATATATAATCTGGGCCTAGTGGTCATGCCAGTAATCCCAGAATTTATGGGGCAGAGGTAGAAGGATCATGAGTTTGAGACCAGCCTGGGCTACATAACAAGACCATATGAGAAAAAAAAATGAAGAGAAGATCATGCAGACAGAAGTAGTACAGGAAAAATAAGCATATCATATGTCATTAGGAAAAGTAAAATTAAAATAACCTACCACTACACACCAAATACAAAACAGTAAAGACACATTGGAAGACAGTTTGGTGATTTCTTACAAATTAAACACAGTCTTAACCATATGATCCAGCAATTGTGTTCCATGGTATTTATACAAAAGGTTCGAAAACACGTCCACTCAAACACGTGTATGTGGATTTCTATTGGAGTTTTATTCATAATTGCCAAAAATTGCAAGAAATCAAGATGCCCTTTGGTGAGTAACTCAGTAAACTCTGATACATACAATACATACATACAGACAATGGAATATTATTCAATGCCAAAAAGAAATGAGCTATTAACCCATGAAAAGATATGGAGAAATCTTTTTTCTTTCCATTACTGGGGAGTTGAAACCAGGGCATGAGCAGGGTAGGTAAGTGCACTACCACTAAGATGTATCTCCCAGCCCTTCATTTACTTATTTACTTATTTATTTATTTACTTATTTATTTACTTATTTATTTATTTTAATTTTGATATAGGGTCTCACTAAGTTGTGCAGGCTGCCTCTGGCCTCAACTTCGTGACCCTCCTGCCTCAGCCTCCTGAGTTGCTGGGATTACAGGCATGTGCCAAGGTACCCAATAAGATTGGGAGAAATCTTAAATGTATGTTACTAAGTGAATGAAAACAATTTGAAAGGGCTACAATACTATATGATCCCTACTATATGCCATGTGGGAAAGGCAAAACTGTGGAGACAGCAAAAGGTCAGTGTTTGCCAGGGGGTAGGAGGAAGAAAGGATGACTGGGTAAAGCATAAAGGATTTTTAGGGCAGTAAAATTGTTCTTCAGAATACTGTAATGGTGGATCCATGTCATTATATATTTGTTGAAACCCACAGAACATGCACCATCAAAAGGAAACTCTCATGCAAACTATGGAACTTGGGTGATAGTGGTGTGTTCATTTAGGTCCATCAGAAATAACAAATGTACTCCTGCGGCACACGATGCTAGTCATGAGGAAGGCTGTACCTGTGTCAGGGCATATGCTATATGTGTAGTCTATAGTTTCTGTTTAATCTTACTTTGAGTCTAAGGCTGTTATTAAAATAGAGTCTATCTTAAAGAGAATAAACATTTATTTAGGTATTTGGTTATATTCAGCATATATTTCACCATATTATAGGACTGATAATTATTTTAGGTTCAGCAATGCTGTTGGGGTTGTTTATAAAACCAAAAAGCATTCTTTAATTGAGAAATACCAATATTTCTCTATTAATGACACTGTGAAATGATCTGAAATATTTCCCTTCACTCCCTATTTATCTGAGCATCTTTTACTTATTTAATTCCCAGAGCATAATTATGAATCTATAAAGGCATATATATCTTTATGTTTGCATTATTTGAGGTAGACACTTACTTCGTTTTTTACTAAGATAAAAAAAGTACTGCTGAGAGCACGCAGCACAAACAAGGAGGTGAACGTGGTAGAAAAGATGGACTTACACAGCACACTTTTCTCTGCTAACAATGTTTTCATTTGTTTTTAAATATGTGTGTATTTTGCTGTGAATTCTTTTTACACTTCAAATGTTTCAGGTTTCATTATTTTCATAGAAGATAAATGTTTCTTTTACTTTGGTTTGCTGCCGCAGTGTGTTTTAAAACAGTATATATTCATCCTTTGAAGACAACGTATTCATATTCTAGGACGAATGAGTTAATCTGCTTCCATTTCCACATAAATATCCAAATACCCTGATGCCTGATTATGAAGTGTCATCTGTTTGTTTAATTACAGTGCTTCTTGAGAAGTCAAACGTATAAGGAAATTTCTTTGTGTTTGGATGAGTGCATCTCTATCTTCTGGTTCTCAGGGACATCGTACACAGTTGCGGAATATTCTCCTGGTTGATGTCATTGTTTGTATTTACTATTGTTAACATATAGCAAAAAACAGTAACTCATGATCTGCATACTTCCTGGATATTATTTTTCAGATCTGAAAGGGAGATGCTCTCTTCTTTCCATTTTTATGCTGATTTTAAAAGTAAGGTCAGGTTGGGGCTCTGTAATTTGTTGCAGCTGTCCCATGGTGTCACAGCCAGACAATGTGTAAGTCTCATGGTTGCTGCTTAACTATGACAAAACCTGGTTTCATAAAATAAAGACATTGGTCTCTAACGTTTAACCAGGTTTTAGGGCCAAGGTCCCTACTATATTCATGCTAAGAAAACCCTTTTTATCATGCTATCGTTGCCTAACCTCAATCAGTAGGTGACAGAAAACCCATCTCTTGTGTCAACTCATCTGTTATGAAATGTCCAGAGAGTATGAGGAACTGAAATGTGAGCCAATCCAAAGTAAGTATTAAAATTACAAATTGTAGTTCTTATCTCTCCATCCAATAGGTGAAATAATCTAGTTTGAAATTAAAATATTAAAAACCTTCCACAAAGTGGGGGTTATAAAAAGAGAATATTTATTTGAAAGTCAGAGACTTCCCCCAATAAGTGGAAATAAAATTGTGTTATTGAAACTTCAAAGAGGAAAATGTTATCACACCATTCTTCCAAGCTCCACATTAAAAGTTACTGACATACAAACCAGACTGATGAGTCTTCCAATATGCATAACAACTTCTGACCTATTTTTTACTTTTCCTCTTGCTTACCACTCTTCACTTCTCCTGAGTTTCAGGTCCATCGACTTACATGCCATTATTAGACTTCTCAAAAATATTCGTCCTTGGCAGCATGCCACAGAGACACCAGCACATGCATGGTTACTGCAGCAGTCACAATACCTAAGATATGGAATCAGCCTAGATGCCCATCAACAGATGAATGGGAAAAAAAGATGTAGTATATATATCCAGTGGAGTTTTATTCAGCCATAAAAGGAGGAGGAGATTGTGACTTTTGCAAGCTAATGGATGGAACGGAAGTTTACCATGTCAAACAAAGTAAGTCAGACCAAAAACATAAATATCACAGTCCTCCCATATGCTGAATTTAGGTTTTTAAAACATTGTTGTTGTTGTTGTTAGGTGATGTCAAGTTGGTATCCGACTCATAGCAACCCTCTGTACAACAGGGGAAACACTATTGTCAGTGCTTCTGTGCTGTTCATAGGGTTTTCAGTGGCAGATTGATTTTTGGGAGGGGGTTTCCAGGTCCTTCTCCCAAGCCTACAGCTTCTGGTGTTCCCAGGCGGTCTCCCATCCAGGTACTAACCAGGCCTGACCCTGCTTAGCTTCTGAGATCTGACGGGATCAGATGCCACAGGGCTACCACTGCAGGCTTTTAAAACATACATATGTATACATATATATGTGTATACATATATGTATACATATATGTACATATATATACACACATACATACATATATATACATATATATATACCTATATGTACACATATACAAAACATATATATAAACACATACAAAAGACTTGAAAGTAAAGCAGGGACTATTTGGGCGGAGGAAGGCAACCAGTGATGGGAGAGGGGTAGAAAAGAGAGTAACAGGAGATATGAACAAAGTACATGATATACTTGATTGAAAATGTCATAATGGAACTTTTTATTTTGTACCCTAATTAAAAAATAATTCTTTAAAACAGAAAGCTCTAAAGAGTAACAGTAAAGTCCGTGTGTGTGTGTGTGTGTGTGTGTGTGTGTGTGTGTGTGTGTACACACATGTGTTAGGATTTAACTCAACAGTTCTGCAGTCTCTGAGGTCCTGGGTTTGATTCCCAACACTGCAAAAATGGGAGAAGGACATGGCAATCCACTCCCAAGGCAATTCTGAAAAAACAATCAGCCATTGAAAACCCTATGAGGGCAACTATGAGTCAGCCCTGACTCAATGGCACATAACAACAACAATAAAAATATATAGATATCCCAGGCTGTGTGGCACAGGCCTGTAATCCCAGTGACTCAGGAGACTGGGGGTCCAACATATATATATATATATATATATATATATATATATATATATATATATATACACACACACACATATGTATGTATTTTCATTATATATGTTACATATAATATATATTATATATTATATATTATATATTATACATATTACATATATATTATATATGTTGTTAGGTGCTGTCAAGTCAAGTCCGACTCATAGCGACCCTCATAGGGTTTTCAATGGCTGACTGTTTCGGGATTGCCTTGGGAGTGGGTTGCAACGTCCTTCTCCCATTTTGTGGTGCTGGGAATCGAACTCGGGACCTCAGAGACTGCAGAGCAGCGCTCTACCAACAGAGCTAAATCCCAGCCCCATATATTATATATAATATGTATTATATATAATTTATATTATATATATTATATATATTATATATATGCACACACACACACACACACACACACATATGGGGTTTAACTCAGTTAATAGAGTGCTACTGTGCACTGAAACACTGAGTTCAATCCCAGCACTGCAAAAGTGAGAGAAATACATGGCAATCTCCTCCAGGAGCAATGCTGAAACAATCAGCCATTGAAAACTCTATAAATAGCAGAGAAGTACTGACATAGTACTGGTCATGGCACAGTGATTAGGAGTGTTTTGTTCTGTTGTATATAGGGTCTCTATGAGTCAGACATGACGCAACAGCTCCTAACAACAACAACAAATACACACACACACACACTCCATACTTGGGATTTGCTATCACTTGGATAAGGTTTCATGTGTGGAAGCTTGTTCCCTAGGGTGGCAGGACTGGGAGATGGTATGGAACCTGACAGGGGGCCTAGTGGGAGGTCCTTAGGCCAATTTAGAGTGCTGCCTGTAGAAGAGATTAAGTTAGTTTTAGGAGACCCCTCAGCAGTTCTCACAAGAGAGTGGTTATAAAGGCCTGAGCCTTGCCCACCCAGCTCCCTGGCTTCCTGTTCAGAGAGGTGAGCTCTTGATCCCACACATGCTCCTTCCAGGTGACAAAACCAAGAGAGCTCTCACAATTCCTAAAACAAAGACCAGTGTCCTGTCCTGGATTTCCAGAACTCAGAGCTCAAGTAACTGTGAGCTTTTTATAAAGGGAGCCTGCCTCTGAGATTTCATGTTAGTAATGAAAGTGGATTAATACAGGGTTCTTTGCCTGAATCACACTTCAACATTATCAAATCAACTCTTCATCATTTACTCTGCAGCCAACTATCACCTTTCAAAAGCATCTCACTGTGTCATAATGCTCCCTTCTATCACCACAGTTATTCTTCTACTATACTCTTTACCTAAAAGCACTGATAACCAATTCTATTTTTATATGTGTATTTTATGTGTATACACATAAAATGTGAACTTCAGAAGAGCAAAGTCCAGTCTGTTGGGCATTGCTCCTAAATCAATCCTTTACAGATAGGCAAATAGGTAATATAGACTATATTTTAAATGATTAAAATTATTTATAACCATAGTGCTGAAATTCAATGATGGTCACATAATGTAAGTTTTTTAGATTTTTCAAAGAAAAATTAAATTTACAGCTGACAACTCACAGAAGGTGAGAGTTCTGAGGAGAAAGAAGAAATTATAGGACCAGTAGGAATACCTCTTTAAAAAGGACATCAAAGAGGCAGAACTTCTGGAACAAGGTGTGAAGAGTCCAGAAAAATGTACCCTGGGAAAGTCACTAAACAGCAAAACAATAGCAACAACAAAAGCAATGGAGTAGGGCAATATGAATCTAGATTTTGTAGGACAAGGCAATGACACAGTAAAGTGTCGCCTACACCCAAGAAAGTAGGAATCCATAAAAACTGTGTCTGAAGAGGCACAGATACTGGACCAAGAACACAAAGCTTACAAAGTATCTATTATTAAAATGTTCAAAAAAAGAAAAGAAATCATGTTTAAAGAATTAAACTACACTGACAATAATTCAGTAAACAGAGAAAATCAATAATCCTTAAAAGAATCAAATGGAAATTCTTAAGTTGTAAATTACAACTAATTAAAATGCTAAAGTTTATCAACAGCAGATTTGAGCTGGCAGAAGATTAGTGCAGTTGAAGATACATTAGTAGAAATTATGTCGTCTAAAGAACAGAAAGAAAATAGAATGAAGAAAAGCAAACAGACTTGTTTGACATGATAAATCATGTCAGCATATCCATAATGGAGGAGAGAAGGAGAGGAAGGAGACAAAAATATTTAATATTTAGAGAGATAATGGCTAAAACTTCCTAAATTTGGTTATAAACATTAATATACAATCCCAAGAAAGGTCAACATGTGCCCAACCAGGATAAACCAAAAGAAATCTAACCCTACATACTTCATAATTATCTGGTTAAGATTGAATTGTGCTCCCAAACAATAAGTTGAAGACCTAACCCCTGATATTAGTAAATATGACCTTATTTATATCTGGAAATAGTATATTTTATAATTTATTCATGGTAAGGCGAGATCATGATGAATTAGGATGGGGCCTAATTTAGTGATTTGTGTTCTTATAAATGAGTGAAATTTGGGCATAGACACACAGGCCATGTGATAGAGGCAAAGATGAAATTGTGAATTAAGGAATGAAAAGAATTACCAACAACAAGAAGAAACTAGGAAGAAGAAAATAAGGAGCCTCCTAGAGCTTTTAGGAGAGTGTTGCCTGCTGCCATCTTGGTTTCAGACCTTTAGCCCACATTTCTTTTCTTGCATTGGGGAGTTAAACCCAAGGCTTTACACATGCTAAGCAAGTGTTCTACCACTGAGCTGCACCCCCAGCCCCTTGCTTTTTTATTTTGAGAAATGGTCTTGCCAGGTTGTGCAGGCACCCTGGCCTCAAACTCATGATCCTCCTGCTTTTACCTCCAAAGTCACAGAAATTACAGGCATGTGCCATGGCCCCCAGTTTTAACCCCTCATTTCCGTGAGACCATAAATTTCTGTTGTTTTGTGTTTTTTTTCTTTAAAAGAAAAATATGGCGTTTAGAGATAGTAAAACTATATAGCTCAGGCTGGGCTAGTACTTGAGATCCTCCTGCCTCAGCCTCCTATATGCTGGGCTTACAGGCATGGGTCACCACACTCTGCCAATTTCTGTTTTTTTAACACACTAAGTTTATGGCAATTTATTATGGCAGAAATAAGAAACAAATACCATAGCCAGGCATGATGTTGTACATATGTAAACCCATCACTTGGGAGACAAAGGCAGGGGGCTCACAAGTTTGAGGCCAGCCTAGGCTACATAGTAAGACCCTGTCTCAAGAAAAAAAATAAAAATAAAAGAAATACCACAGTTAAACTGTTGAAGGGCCAAGAGAAAAGTTTGAAAATAACACAATAATGTATCATGTACAAATACATGAAAGAGCAAAAAGATTAACAGTTAACTTCCCAGAACACACAATGGATGTCAGGTAGTAATGGAATGGAATATTCAAAGTGCTAGGGGAATAATCTTGTCAAGCAATAATGTGAAAACCTTCAAAAATAAAGGTGAAATAAAGACATACTCAGATAAGCAAACATTTGGAATATTTGATGTTAACAAAACTGATTCATAGAAAATACTAAAGAAAATCTTTCAGGCTAAAGGAAACGACAGCAGGCAGGAACTCAAATACAAATGAGGAAATAAGTTGCACCACAAAAAAGAGTTGTTGGTAGGTGCTGTCAAATCGGGTCCGACTTATAGTGACCCTATGCACACCAGAACAAAACACTACCCAACACTATGCCACACTCGGCACTATATTGACAGTGCTTCCCTGCTATTCATAGGGTTTTCAATGGCTGATTGTTTTGGGAGGGGGCTGCTGCATCCTTCTCCCAAGTCGATAGTACCCATTATTCCCAGGCGGTCTCCCATCCAAGTACTAATCAGGCTAGTACTAATCCAAGTACTAATTAATTAAGTACTAATTAATTAGTACTAATCCAAGTACTAATCCCTGCTAGTCTTGTTGACCATGAAGACTATCCATCCCAAGTCTGCCCCTTGTCAACTTGACACTCAAACCTACTTCCTATGCCATGCTCAATCTCTAAACAAAAACAATAGCAAGGTTCTAATTCCACCTAATATGAAAGAACTCGCCTGTGTACAACCAAAAACCTACTAATTCCTTCCCCAGGATGGGTAGCAATGAGTGTGCTTGCTCTTCTCTTGACATTTCATAACGTAAATACAGTAATGTAGATTTAACATTCAAGTACTTACAGTAATGCCTGCAGCTGTAGCCCTGTGGCATCCAATCCCCTCAGATTTCGGAAGCCAAGCAGGGTCGGGCCTGGTTAGTACCTGGATGGGAGACCACCTGGGAACACCAGAAGCTGTAGGTTTGGGAGAAAGACCTGGCACCCCCCTCCCAAAAATCAATCTGCCATTGAAAACCCTATGAATAGCAGAGAAGCACTGACAATAGTGTTTCCCCTGTTGTACGTAGGGTTGCTATGAGTCGGATACCGACTCGACGGCACCTAACAACAACAACTTATAGTAAATCAGTGTTGTGTTACATTATACAGAAATAGGAAAGAAAACAAATATATCTGCTTAATATATGTGTCCATATGCACAAACATTCTCACCAAAATAGGAAATCCTGAAAACAATTACAATCCTCTTTTCTGTAACTGGTCACATGGCCACAGCTGGCACTTATGGCTATCTTCTTCTATTCATTCTGTATTCCCACCACCTCCAGCAAGTACCTAAACAGTCTTGGTTCTTTACTGGGAAGGGGAGGGGACCCTCCCCTTCATTCCTAAAGTGTCTGGGTTATTTATCATCCTGTCTGGATCGGGTTGTTGTAGTTTTCTATTGACCGTAATCAAAGGACATGGTAATACTAAGTGATACCCAAAGGGAATCTTCTGAACCCCAGAAAAACTCCTCTTACCTTCACTCTGGAATAGTAGTTTTTATATGACAAATCCACTCCAGCAATCCAGTTTCTCTGAGCCTTTGAATCCCTTCATCAACAGTAAACTAATGGATGCCAGACATCACCAGTCCATTCACAGTATGTCATCTTGTACCCATGCTGCAGCCACCCAATCAAATAAACTATAGCACCTTTTCTAACCCTGTGGATTACAAAATTCAACTCAGAATCTCTGCTCAATGGATTCACATCAGTAAATCCAGCCTGAACTAATTTTATGTTCCTTCCACTACTGTCCCAAAACCTTAAGATCCATTCCCATACACACTCCCCAGACCTCTGCCTGTATGAATTAGGAAACTCAAGAGGCTCTTTAGGAGTTTTGCACACCTCCCCCTGGGTCTCACTGTGCATCTCATCTCTGGGGGCCTGCTGAGACTTGAGATTAGTTATAGGTCTGGAAGCAAAACTGGGTGGTGAGGTGGATCCTGAGGGACATCAGCGTTCTATTGCTGGGCATCTAGTTCAGGAAAATTCATTATTGTTTCCATAGTCAATGCAGGATTAACTCCCTTAGGCAGACACAGAGAGGCTGACACCACAGGAGGTAAAGTTGGGGCAGCAGCTGCTACTACTAGCAGAGAAGCCACTTCCTTAGGCAAAATACAGTAAACCCTTCAGAATCTGGAAGTTCAATGCTCTCAACCTCACCAGAGTCCTCCCACACATCTCTGTCCCAAGTCTCAGGATTCCATTCTTTTCTAATCAGTGCCCACTCTTTAACTGCAGACAGTCTTTCAGGCTGGGGCTTAAACTTGTACTGTAAATCAGCCAATCACAGGATGAGGGATTGCATTTGGTTTTCAGCAATCTGCTGTCTGGCTACAGGAGAAAAGATTTTCTCTCAGGGCACACTTAGAAGCCTTTATGCACACCTGGAGCTGGGAAATTGAATCTCTACGCTCATTCTTTTCCTGTATTACTTTGTCCAGAGATGCCAGGAGCAACCAACCATCATTATTATATTCCTTCATTTTCCAGAAATGTTCAAAAGTGTCATGCATAGAGTCACTAAATTCCTTGCCTCTTACAAGTTGTGAATCAGGGGTATCAAATGCATTTACTTTGCATATGTCTCAAAACAGTTCATGCCGTGGATTATCAGTGCTCTCTATACTATGAGGAGAGCCTTTAGCAAATTTGTTGTTGCTGTTGTTAAGGTGCCACTGAGTTGGGTCCAACTCATAGTGATCCCACGGGCAACAGAATGGAACACTCTCTGACATTGTGCCATGCCCTGCACTATTGTCAGTGCTTCTCTGCTATTCATAGGCCTTTCAATGGTGGATTGTTTCTGGAGTGGATTGCCAGGTCCTTTTCCCTACCCTGTAGCCCCTGCTATTCCAAGGCAGTATCCCATCCAAGGACTAAGCAGGTCAACTATGCTTAGCTTCCAAGATCAGGCCAGATCAGATGCTAGGGTGCTATGGCTGCTGACTTAGCAAATTTAGGTATAGTCAAATTAGAAATCCACTTCCAAAAACCACAAAGCCCATTAAGGAAACTCATCCTCATAATTCTTTTTCTCTAGAACCATTCCTGGTACCAAAATCTGTGTCAGGGTTCTCTAGAGAAACAGAACCAGTAAATTCTGTGTGTGTCTGTGTATGTGTGTGTGTGTGTACATATATACATGTATAGGTAATAAATTGATAGCTTTTTGAAGGGTTAAATATATGCTTACCAAATTATTCAGTCATTTCATTTCTGCATGTGAGGTTTTTTTTTCTCCCTGAAAAAAAGCATTGGTCCCGCTGGGCATCATGTCATATGCTTGTAATCCAGCAACTGGGGAAACTGAGGCAGCAGGATCATGAGTTCATAGCAGCCTGCACAACTTAGCAATACCTTGTCTCAAAATAATAAATAAAAAGTGGGCTAAAGCTGCTACTCAGTAGTACAGCACTTGCCCAAAATACACAGAGCCCTGGGTTCTAACCCTCTACACCACCAAAAAAAAAAAAAAAAAAAAAAAAAACTTGGCTCCTGTTAAGACCTGGACTTAAATCTTACAGCAGTTTTGTGTGTAACAGCCTAAAACTGAACACAATATCCATCAATAAGTAAATAGACAACAAGACATTACTATATCTCTACAATGGAATATTGCTGAGCACTTAAAAGTATTAACAAATGATGCACTCAATAATATGGCTCAATATCAACATAAGTAGGAGGAGTGAAAGGAGCCATATGAAAAACTGTCTACAGAAGAATTCCTCCACATAAAGCCCTAGACCAGCACCTTTCAAATTTTTCCCATAAAGAGAAATATAGTAAGTATCTTAGGTTCTGCAAGCCATGAAGTCCCTATCATAACAACACTCTGCTGTTGTAGAGAAAAGCAATCACAGACAACAGGTAAAAAGTGAGCGTGGCTATGTTCTAATAACATTTTGTTTATTGAAGCAGGTGACTGAGCTAGATGTGACCAATAGGCCATGTTTTTGCTGATTGTTGCTCTAAAAAACATAAAATAATCTAAACAAATCATAAAACAAATGAGTGGCTGTAGGAGTGGGAATGGGGCAAGGGAGATTTCCCAGCATGAGGAAATTTTGGGGGAGGGTAGAAGGAGTAATTACATTGGTTATGGTTACTCTTTCACGGGTACATAAATATATTGAAATCTAATAAATTGTGAATTTTAGAAATGTACAGTTAACTATGTGCCAACTAGCTCCAAATAAAACTACTAAAAATCAGTTAATGCATCCTACCACATTAACAGAATAATTGGAACGATATGACCATATTACCTACAGATCTTGGAAGCTAAGCAGGGTCGGGCCTGGAACTTGGATGGGAGACTCCCTGGGAACACCAGGTGCTGTAGGCTTGGGAGAAGGACTCAGCAACCCACTCCCCCCAAGATAATCATCCATTGAAAACCCTATGAACAGCAGAGAAGCACTGACAATAGTATTTTGCCTGTTGTATATAGGGTCGCTATAAGTCAGACACTGACTGACTGCACCTAAGAACAACATGTAACCATATTAATAGAGATATAAAAAGTTTCTTGATGCCCCCTTATGATATAGAACACCCAACAACATGCTTGCCAAATAGTATATAGTCAATAAAAGTAGTTATTGAGAAGTAGAGGCATAAATGAAAAGTATAAGAGAAAAACACTGGATTTTGAAGCAAGTGCATACTGTTCAAGTCTAAATGAGCTATTTACTGTGTGAATTATTGTTTATCTTAATGTATATGCAAATGGTTACATATGAAATAGTTATAAATATGTGCCTAGCCAGGTGTGGTTATACATACCTATAATCCCAGAACTTGGGAGGGTGGAGCAGGAGGATCATAAATTTGAGGTTAGCTTGGCCTGCATAGTGAGACTGTACCTCAAAAAAGGCGGCAGTGGGGGGGAGGTCGGATTACTATCTACATGTATTTCCTAGATTTGTCAGATGAGAAGGCCCACTAAATGACACTCCAGTAGCACCACACTGCAGGAGCGACTACTAACACACAGAGCTTGGTTTTTACTGACATTCCTCAATAAAAAGGACTAGAATTTACTCTGTCCATAACATTGTTGTTTTACCTATCTGTTACACACACGCACACACACACACACAAAATGAAGAGAGTGTGCCAATGGAACTTTAAAGTCAGCATAAATGGTTCCTAAAGCTGGCATATTTGGATTATAACACAAAGTAAAAAAAAAATTAAGTCCATATTGATATAAATATGGGATTGAGTAGGTGGAGTTAGAGGAAAGAAATCTGAACAGAGCAATTCCAAATAATTTATGTACATACTGCTCAGTCAAGAAAGGGGGCCATAACCCCCAACTCCTTTAATGTGGGATGCATGGAGTGACTCCCTTCTAAAGAATAAAGTATGGAAGCAGGAGGGGATGAGCTATTTGACAGTGGATAAACTGGCAAACACAAACTTAGCCAGGGGATTGACATCAAAAGGGATGCCACGTTGATAGTACGCTTGCTACAAAGTCATAAAATAGCACTTTACTTCTCTGTTCATTCTCCAAAAAACACATAACCCCAATCTACTCATGAGAAAAACACCATAGCAAGTCCAAATAAGAGCCATTCCACAGAATACTTCACCAGCACTCCTCAAAACTATCAAGGTCGTCAAAAATAAGGAAAGTCTAATAAATTGTCACAGTCAAGAGGATCCTACAGAAACGTGAGACATAAATATAATGTAGGCAGTATCCTGAAACACAGAAAAGGATGTTAAATAAAGACTAAGGGAATCTGAAAAAAGTAAGAACTTTACATTATGTATTCATATTGAGCTGGGCATGGTGGACCATGCCTGTAATCCCACCACTCAGGAGCCTGAGGCAGGAGGATCGTCAAAATTTCAAGGCCAGCCTGGTCCATACTGTGAGTTCCAGGACAGCCTGGGCTGCACAGGGAGATCCTGCTTTGTTTTGCTTTGCTTTAAAAAACAAAGTGTTGCTATTGGTTGTTACTTATAATAATTGTAGTATACCAATGAAAGGTGTTAATAGGGAAAACTAGGCATGAAGTATATGCAAACTCTATGTGGTTTCAGAATCTTTCTGTAAATCTATGATAGTTCTAAAATAAAAAGATAATTTCAGGTAAAAAAATGTATAAGTCAAAACGCCATGTGGATTATGATTACAACAACTAATATTTATCTAGAATTTTCCAGGCTACAAAGCACTTTCCACTACATTAACTTATTGAATGATAAATCCATTACCTTCCAGGGTTTTATGATGAGATCATGTTATAAAGCTTGTCTAAAAAGCACATTAATAAAACATGTAACTGTCATTATTTCAGTAAAATCATGTCCTGCTCAGAAAAAAAAATGAATCATAAACGACCTAAATTTACCAGCACAGCTTTTAATTTCTGGCAAATTTCACATCTTTGCTGTGTGTCAAACCTGTTCTGGGCATGTTGGGTTTCTATTTTGTAGATCTCCAGTGATGTTAACAGCAGTTCTGAATACTTAATGAAATTCGTCATGCATTTGCAACAAATTGCTTACCTCTCCTAACCCCAGAGAGCTATGGAGAAGTAGAAGAAAAAGAACTGGCTATGGATTCTCTCGCTTCTCACCAGTGCTGGGAGGGTTAGGGATTGACAGACCAGAGCCTGTCAGAGATCTGTCAGGTACTCTGGAGCCCCAGCACCACGCCTCCCCATATGTTACCCATCTGCCTCCAAGTCTCACATCCCCTGTCATCCACCCCTTCATTCCTTTCCCTGTGCCCACACGTCACTTTGCTCTCGCCTTTTCATTGTTTCAAGCTCATCAGGAAAAACCTGAAATCATACTGAATCCTAAATGGAGAGCTCAGGAAAAAAATAAATGGCCAGCTGTAGATTCCAGCATTGAGATACATTTCTCTGAGCCCTCCAATGCCTTCAAACACCCACTCATTTTCACCTACCAAATTACTCCTTTCCTTATTTTGTTTTTCCTGGGACTAAGAATCAAGTAGGAACCAAATACGGGGCACCACCCAAAAGGCAATTAGAAATTTTGATGGGCATTTAAAGGAAAAGGTGGCATGTCTCTTGATCTTCCATAATGCAGGACTGGGCTGGGGATGTAGGTCAGTGGTAGAGCACTTGCCTCGCACGCACAAGGCCAGCGCAGAGGTTGAGTTCCTTGTTCTACCCATGTGCTATTAGACTCTCCCGGGCTCAATGTTCTTTTCTGTAAAAATGAAAATATTAAAAACAGCACCTCAAAAAATTGTGGAATTTAAGGACAACAATGTGCTTGGGGCACACTGTCAACATTTAATGAGTATTAGGGAAGAAAAAATTTCTATTTGGAATGAGAGTAACATATGCTACATTGATGCTTGCTTCCAGGTCCACATTGTATAAAGATGACAAAAATTCATTGTGATCTCAAGATAGTCATATGTTGGATTTTTTTCGGTTCTGGTATTCTTTCAAAATGAACGCTGAACATTAGTTTATAGAAATTATGTAGCATGTTATTCATAAACAGAGTCATACACATGTAGCATAATACAAATGTCTGTCCCTAAATCTGGCACTTATTTTTGAAAAGGCAAGCAATGATGAATATGTATGCGAGCGAGAAGTCAAAATTATCAGTGTTCAGCCAGTTAGTTTAAATAAAATCATTTCTAAAACTCTTTTTAAATCAACTGGGCAAGGTGGTGCATGCCTATAATCCCAACAGCTCGGGAGGCAGAGGCAGGAGGATCTCAAGTTCAAGACCAGAGGCAGTCTGCGTAACTTAGGGAGACCCTGTCTCAAAAAGATAAAAGGGGGCTGGGAGTGCAGCTTAGTGATACAACACTTGCAGAGCATGCAAGTGCAAGGCCCTGGGTTCAATCCCCAGTACTGCAAAAAAAAAAAATCTTTTTAAATCAACCACTTAGCAATATTCTTAACATTAGGTTTATACAGATGTTGAAAAGATGAATCAAGAGCAAATATATTAAAAACTCATACTATATTTAGAAGGAACAGCTGATGGATATAAGTTATCTCATGTAATATATAAGTGTAATAATACTAATTTCAGCTTCCCTTTATGGGAATTAAAAAGAAGTCTATTCTGACCACATGGAAACAATTCATTGGACAGCTCTACTTGCCGAAATTGGGTGACCACCTCATCACCAAGAAAAATATCATGAAAGTCCATTGCCACGGCTCAACCTCTTTGATTTGGACCCCGCTTCAGAGTTCAAGGTGCTTCAGGTCATGTGCCAACTGAGTACATGTAAGCCCGCAGTGGGTGAGAACTACAACTGAAACTGTTGGGCATCTTTTTTTTACCCCTTCGGGGAATTATAAAATTTTCAGCAAAAATACTAAAGCCAAGATTGGATCAAATATTTACAAAACCACAGGATAAAGGGTAACATAAAGTCTAAGACACTGGGCCACCTTCCTTTACCCTGCTGGTACACATTAGATATTTAACTAGTAGTGTTTGAGTTGATTCACCTCAGAGACGGCAGTATTTTCGTACCTCTTGATCTCAAAGGGGCAGCTCAGATAGGGAAGAAACCCATATTGCATCAGCAAATAAGATTTTTTTTTCTCAGAGTAAACTCTTTTCCTATATTTAACTGCCCTGATGATAAAATGTGGACATGCTTTTTCTTACCATTTTTTGATACTCTGGGATGTTCGATTTTGACTTGTCCTTGTGGTAAATAAGACATTAGTTGCCTCCCTTGTTCTTATCCAACATGCAAGCAGTTATCATAGGGAATTCCTCATATCAGCAAATGAGATGATACCAATGTTTTACCCAGTTCCTTAATACAGAGACAATTCATTAGATAGAATCTGTCACCCTGTGGAGAACAGTCACACTTCACAGCATTCCTGAAATGAGGAGTCATGTGCTACATTGTAACTGCAACTCAGCTCATAGGCACAGCTCCCCAAATATATGAAACTTAATAACTACAAAGAAACCAATTGGTTCATGGAGAAGCCTTAAGCAAGTCAATAAACTGAAAGCTGGAAAATAGGTCACTGTAAAAGTCACAGTAAAGCAGAGTTCCAAATTCAATGGGGATGTGGCTTTTTGACCTGCTACCAACAAAGACTGAAATGTTATTCCTTTCCCCAGATTTTTATGTAAATTTAATTTTCATGAAATTGTTGACTTGCTAACCCTGGAGACAGCTGATGTCTCTATTAATCTACAAAATGAGTCTTAATCGAGGGTTCTTCAAACAAGCACTTTTTCATTCCCTTAATGCCACTCTTTCCATGCAAAATGCCACACTGAGCCCCTCCTGAACTACATTTACTGGACAGAAAATGAAAAGAAATATGAACATTTCCTACTCGCTCCCTTTCCCCCAAAGGAATGATCCTCAAAAGCCCGATAATTATTCTCTGAGCGTGTGAGCGAAAGAGAAGCAAGTCTAAAAGTCTATTCTTTCTCATAAGCGCAAAGAAACTACCCAAAATAGGAAGAGACTGGCAGAAAACAAGGGAAGACTTGCACTGTTAGAAGGCCTTGAGCTTGGGTTGGTTGTTTTTCGCTTTTATAAATTTGCATGTTATGTTTCCTAACGTTTTCTGGGTTTTCAAAATGTCACGTAAAGACAGTGAAACTGCATTTAGCTCCCATTACAGTTTCTCTCATTCACATATGGATTTGTAAAAGAAATGGATTTCTGCTACCCATTATGTTGGACCAACTCCCCCACTGAGAATAACTGGAATAGCTAGATATATTTTTTAAAGTCTCTCAGAAGGGATAAGACAGCTATCCAATCAGTAAGGACTCCAAAAATCAAGAACCCAGGGAGAAAAGCAGAGAATGGAGCTTGATGTTTACTTGTGCTTTTACCCCCAAGTTGTTGTTGTTGTTGTTGTTGTTGGGTGCCGTGGAGTCGGTATCCTACTCATAGCGACCCTACATACAACAGGCGAAACACTATTGTCAGTGCTTCTCTGCTGTTCATAGGGTTTTCAATGACAGATTGGTTATTGGGAGCGGGTTGCCAGGTCCTTCTTCCAAGCCTGCAGTATCTGGTGTTCCCAGGCGGTCTCCCATCCAAGTACTAACCAGGCCCGACCCTGCTTAGCTTCTGAGATCTGAAGGGATCGGATGCCACAGGGCTACGGCTGCAGGCCTTACCGCCAAGGCCTTTCCTAATTCCCAAGCAGTCACCACAAGGGAAAAAAGAAAAAGAAAAAGAAAAAAAAAAAAAGTAGCAGAAGTGGTGGCTGCCTATGTCATTTTCTCAGAAAGCAGACTCAAGTAGGGCATGGTGGTGCACACCTATAATCCCAGCAGCTTGGGGGGCAGAGGCAGGAGGATCACAAGTTGGAGACCAGAGGCAGTCTGTGTAATTTAGCGAGACCCTCTCTCAAAAAGTAAGAAAAAATAAATGGACTTAGGGTGCAGCTCAGTGGTCCAGCACTTGCAGAGCATGCAAGTGCAAGGCCCTGGGTTCAACCCCCAGTACTGCAGGAAGAAAGAAAGAAAGAAAGAAAGAAAGAAAGAAAGAAAGAAAGAAAGAAAGAAAGAAAGAAAGAGAAAGAAAGAGAGAGAGAGAGAGAGAGAAAAGAAAGAGAGCGAGCGAGAGAGAGAGCAAGCAAGCAGACCTAGAGGATTGCAATGTGAGACATTCATTTGAGACATACAAGGATGGTCAAGAGAGAGGTGAGAACATAAAAGGGGCTGGAGGCAGCCAATATAGGGAATCCTTTCTCTAACCAAGATACCAATGACAGCTATAGCCTAACACTGGAGTAACCCAAGGTTGAGGGTATCTGGGTATTTGTTTGCCTTTTCCTATCAGGCATTGATTAAAGAATATTCCTTGTTGTTGTTGTTGTTGTTTTTGTTAGGTGTTATCCAGTCAGTACTAACTCATAGTGATCCTATGTACAACAGGTGAAACACTATTATCAGTGCTTCTCTGCTATTCATAAGGTTTTCAATGGTGAATTGATTTTTGGGAGTGGGCTGCCAGGTCCTTCTCCCAAGCCTACAGTATCTGGTGTTCCCAGATGGGAAGAATATTCCTTAGGGTACTATTAATTCCTTACAGTGGAATTAATTCCATGGCACTACCCTTTTAGCGTGTCTTCAAGGTTAATCTTTTTTAACCAACAGACACAATGGTCATTTTTGTGGAGCAAGATATGCCTCATTGCACTTTCATTCAAACACTGCAACTGAGACTCCTTCTCTCTCTTACCATTCAATCAAGACTCTCCTTGTAATTGGCCAGTTCTTCTAATGATCTGGTATAAACTAGACCTTTATCCTTGAGAGCTCTGAGCCACTGGTTGCCATGCTCTTGTCAAGCTATGCTTTTTCCTATTCATTTTGGCTTAATCACCAGGCATGGAAACACAGTTAGCCTTCCTGCCTTCATTAGAAAGTAGCAACTCCATACCCTTTTGCTAATAATGGCCAATTTCCACTGCCAGGGGAAGAACTTGTCAAAATGCCACTGTATTCCTCTGAGAGAGCCCAGAATGACTAAGGGAGAGTCATCATTCCAGTTTGCTATGTAGCCACTTAGACGTGTCTCTACCTTGGGAAATGAAGCACAAATTTGTCAAGTGAGAAAGAGGCTGTTTTTTCTCCCACTCTGAGTTCTAGATGGGGGTGGGGGATTCACATGACACCTTCAGGGTCATCATTATTTTCATTATAATGTTGTTGTTAGGTGCCGTCAAGTCAGTATCTGACTCATAGCGACCCTACGTACAACAGATGAAACACTGTCAATGTTTCTCTGCTGTTCATAGGGTTTTAAATGGCAGATTGATTTTTGGGAGTGGGTTGCCAGGTCCTTCTCCCAAGCCTACAGCACCTGGTGTTCCCAGGTGGTCTCCCAGCCAAGTACTAACCAGGCCCAACCCTGCTTAGCTTCTGAGATCAGACAGGATTGAATACCACAGGGCTATGGCTGCAGGTTTTCATTATAATACCAAGATGTTATTTGCCTTTATCACTGTGTTGACAATTACACACATGTAATAATGATTGGTGCTGTCAGGTGGTTAGATTTATGGTAGTCCCTCATCATCTTCTATGATATAATTGGTATTTCAGGATCCAGACTAGTGAATTGAGTACATATTGGATGGAGACCACCAAACCTGCATGCTGTAAGTCTATAGGGTGGCACTGAGTCTGCCATTTCCTTCAGATTCAGCATGGTTCTCATTTAGTCTCTTGACCAGGGAGGACCAGGCAGGCAACCAATGTAAAACTTCTGCCAAATGATAAATATGAGGTGCAATCAAAAGATGCAGTAAATGTTTAAATTTAAAAATATTTATTACAGTAAGAGACACATTGCCATTGATCTCCCCCGGCTTGGAATACATTTACCCCTTTCTGAAGAAGTTCTGGAAATTCTTTCAAGAGTGTCTTTAATTGTACTGTTACAGCTGTCTTGATGTCCTGAATCGATTCAAAATGTTTACCTTTCACAGTCATTTTGACTGTGAGGATGAGCCAGAAGTTACATAGTGTCAGATCCAGTGAATAAAGTGGACGAGGGCACCTATGTTTTTATCTGAAAGAAACTGCTGTAACAAAAGCGATGTGTGACATGGAGCATTGTCGTGATGGCGGATGGAACAAAGGACACATGGAAGAGAACTTCCAGAACTGCTTCAGAAAGGGGCAAGAATGATCTGAGAAGTATATTCAAAGCCAGAGTGAGTATTTTGACGGGAACTAATGACAATTCATCTTTTACTGTAATAAACTTTTTAATTTAAATATTCATCATAGTTTTTTAAATCATGCCTTGTATATGTGTCTTGAGTATGTAATAAGGGGCAGAAGATTTCCCAGGTGAAGGATGAAACCATTGGATTCACTGTAAGGCAGACAAGATGGACTCCACTGATTACCAGACATCCGTATTTCTTATGGTAGCAAAAGGGGCACTGCTGGGGTTTAGCTCAGTTGGCAGAGTGCTGATCTGCATGCTCTGGGGCCCTGAGTTCAATCCTCACCATCACAAAAACAGGAGAAGGACCTGGCAGCCCACTCTCAAAATAATCAGCCATCAAAAACCCTATGAATAGCAAAGAAGCACAGACACAGGGCCAGGCATGGCACAGCGTCAGGGACTGTTTTGTTCTGTTGCGCACAGGGTTACTATGTGTATGACATGACTCAATGGCTCCTGACAACAATAACAACAACAAGCAAAAGGACAAATTTAGTCTTTTGGAGTTAGAGTAATCACAGCTCCTAAGATGAGGATCTGAAGACACATGGTTTATTCTGGAGGATAAAGGAATACTAACAGGGTGAAGTGATACAGAGAAGGAAAGACTGATAATTGATATCATGAAGGAGAACTTGGGGCAAAAATAATATGATATAAAACACAAGATTGAGGACTATTCCAACCAAAGGTGGGAGAACTTATGTTTACGCTCATATAACTGACATTATTAGTTAAGGACAGACTAGGGGAATTTTTAATTCTAAGGACGATTAGTTCTACTATATGAACAGGTAGAGTAGCCCTCCAGAAAAATCTATCAGACATACTCCATTAATAAAGTAAGGTCTGACAGGTATAGACAAATCCCTGACAACATCCGCTATAGGATCTCAGAAGTCCAGCAGAGTTTTCCAATTTCTCAAGGAGCCAGGAAATTCAACACCCACCAAGGTGTGAATCTTAAAATCAATTAGAGAAAAAAATTAAGCCTCAGAGCTGATAGTTATCACTTGAACAAACACTATGGAAGCAAGAAACATTAATGGAATGGCATCAAAGTGGTGAAAAATTCATTTCAACCTATATATCTATATTTAGGAGAAAAAATCTTTCAAAACTGCAATGACATGAGCAGAGTTCCAGATAAACCAAAGAAAACTTGTCTTCAACAAAAAAATTAAGTGCTAAAAGCATTATGTGTTCAAAAAACATTAGTAAGGTGTTAGATATAATCTGAAATATAACAATAATTTCACCAAGCACAAATGTATGAAACAGTACCTAAAACAAAGTTTCTGAGACTGGCTAAAATAAAACAAACCTCAATACTAAGATATACCTTAAATACAAGGATAAAAAGCATTTCAAGCTGGACACCACAGTACACACTTGTAATCCCAGTGACTTTGGAGACTGAGGTAGGAGGATCATGAGTTTGAGGCTGGATCGAGCATGAACAACTTAGCAAGATTTGTCTCAAATTTAAAAATAAAAAAGGGGCTTAGGGTACAGTTCTGTGGTAGAGCACTTGCCCAGCACATGCAAGGCCCAGGGATCAACTCTCAAGTGCTATAAAAGAAAAAAAAAAAAAAAAGAACATTGCATAGTTTAACAAATTATATATAACAAATGGTTTCCAAACTGTACACATAATCTATGCCAATAGAAGAAAAAATAGACTTCAAGTGAAGGAGATTATTTTTTAATGAGATATTTCATTGTCATTAAATAATCCATCCTTTAGAAATTTAGGTACCTGGTATCTGAAATGCATAAGCAGTATAACAGATTTTAACACATCATTCTCAGTAATTAGTAAGAAGTCAATAATATCAATAAGGAGAGAGATGTTTTGTTTATTTATTTATTTATTTATTTATTTATTTATTGTTGCAGTACTGGGGAATGAACCTAGGGCTTCATGCTTGCATGTTTTGCAAATACTGTACTCCTGAGCTGTACCCAAGTCTACTATTTTTACTTTTTATTTTGAGACAGGGTCTCCCTAAATTATGCTGAGTGCCTCTGGTCTTGATATTGCAATCCTCCTGCCTCTGCCTCCCAGGTTGCTGGGATTATAGGCTTGAGCCACCATGCCTGGCCTGGATACAGATATTTTTAAAGAGCAAAGGTTTTTTTACATTTATTTTATTTATTAATGTTGGTGGGGTACAGAGTATTAAGTCATTTGCTATATCAATTATGCAACATTAAATCATTTCTGATTACACATTCATTATCTTACATATTTTATGTAACAGTAAACACAAAAGAAGAAAAAAGTAGTAGGAATTTTAACATGTAATGAAAATCGTATACAATCATGGGTTATAGTCTCATTGATTTTTCCCTTCCCCCTATTTTTTCATGCATTCATATAGTTACATCTTGTATTTTGACAGTTTCCTCTCCTTTACCCCTCTACATTAATTCCCCTCCCCCCTCCCTCCACTCCCACCTACTAATCTCCTCTCCCTTCTTTCTGATCTGCTTGCACTTTCCATTCTTAGATAGGTATGATTGTTCATTTTACATATCTAAATATGTATTCTTTCCTTCCTTTAAGTTAGATTTAGCTCCTACATATGAATGAGAATATATGGTATTTCTCCACTACAACATATAGGCATACGAGAGTATTTCCTTAATAGGACTCCAATTGCTCAAGAAATTGCAAGAAGAATAGATAAATGGGATTACATGAAATTAAAAAGTTTCTGTACAGCAAAGGAAACAATCAACAGAGTCAAGGAAATCCCCACTGAATGGGAAAAAATCTTTACATCCTATACATCAGACAGAGGACTAATTTCCAGAATCTATAAAGAACTCAAGGAAAAAATACCCAAGAAAACAAATAACCCAATACACAATTGGGCAAAAGACCTGAACAGACAATTCTCAAATGAAAAGGCTCATAATGCTATGAAACACATGAAAAAATGTTCAATATCCCTAGCCATTAGGGAAATGCAAATTAAAACAACTCTGAGATTCCACCTTACACCAGTAAGAATGGCCAAGATCAATAAAACAAATAACAACAAATGCTAGTGAAGTTTTGGAAAAAAGGGAACCCTCTTACACTGCTGATAGAGCTGTAAATTAGGCCAATCACTTTGGAAATCACTATGGAGGTATCTTAAAAAACTAAAAATATGACCCAGCTCTAACACTATTGGGAATATACTCAAAGGGGGATGAGTCATCATACCACAGAAACACCTGCATCCTCATGTTCAATGCAGCACTTTTCACAATAGCAAGGATATAAAATCAACCAAAGTGCCCATCAACAAAAGAATGGATAAAAAATGATGGTACATATACACAATGGAATACTACTCAACAATTTTAAAAAATGAAATAAGGCCATTTGCAACAAAATGGATGGAATTGGAGAAAATTATTTTAAGTGAATGAACCCAAGCCCAAAAAGAGAAATACCACATGTTCTCACTCATATGTGGGAGCTGAATCAAAATTAAAAGAAGGAGAAAATCCTATACAGAAATTGGAACATAAATAAAAAGTTAAAGTCAACTTAATGGAGAAGAGACAATTTTTGAAGCAGAGAGGAGGGAGAGATCTAGCAAAAGGAAGAAATGATGGGAGAAGAAAGAAGGGAGAGGAGGAACAAGGAAGAGTGAGGAATGAGAGCGAGGGTGACCTCAAAGTAAACCGCCCAACTTTAATAGTTTGGGAAATAATTATAATAATACCAGTAATGCCAAAGAATGGTAATAATAAAAATGGGCTGGAAAATTCATGTAATATTGCTGACAATGTAAAAAGATAGATCACTACAAAGGTTTCCACCTTAAACATAATTGTGATCCAAGGATATATAGAAAAATATTCCCACAAAAAGACACCCAAGTGGAAGAGAGGCCTTTGGAGGGGGGGTATGGAGGGAAGAAGTGCACAAGCGGGTAAGGGGGAACTTATCTGTGCAATGTACAATAAAACCCATATATGGAAATGTCATGCATGTCAGAATGAAACACATTAAGTTGCACATTAAAAATTTTTCCAATTAAAAAAAAACATATGGTATTTCTCTTTTTGAAACTGGGTTAATTCACTTAAAATGATGTTTTCCAGTTCCATCCATTTTGCTGCTTATGACATAATTTCATTCTTCTTTATTGCTGGGTAGTATTCCATTGTGAATATATGCCACAATTTTTCAATCCACTCCTCTGTTGATAGATATCTTGGTTGATTCCATACCCTCACAATTATGAAGAGTACAGCATTAAATATGGAAGTGCAGATATCCCTGTCGTATGATGACTTATCTTCCATGGGGTATATTTCCAGGAGTGGTAGAGCTGGGTCATATGGCAGTTCTATTCTTTCTTTTCTAAGGTACCTCCATACTTATTTCCAAATTTTTAAACATAGACCCCCATCACCATGAATAATACTGTCCTCAACAACTGAGGGTTGCACATTTCTCACCAGACGATGCGGAGCAAGTTTACAAATTGATACTACATCATGCCGTACAGTCTTAACTCTCCCAGAGTTGAAACAGTTCCATGTTTTTCCAAGTGAATTGTTAGAAACCAATAAAAATATGAGTGGAAACTTTCCCAATATTTGAGTCTGAGTTAATGTTGCAATGACAATTTCTTTAAAAATCAATTGAATGGGCAGATAACAAACAAATCATACTGAATCTTTTGGAACACATTTAAAGAGATGCTAGGATGGAAGTTGATCATTTTGAAGGCTTATTTAGCAAAAGAATAAATGCTGACCCCCTATGATCTAAGTATCCATCTCAGTAAGCTCCCCCAATAAGATTGGAAGGAAAGGAGTAGTAACTGAAGATCAGAAATTAATTAATGAAATTCAAAAAAGCATAAATTTTAAAAATTCAAAAACTGGGGACTTTAAGAAACTAATTAAACCATTAACACCATGGGAAATTTTTTAAGGGAGACAGAAAAACAAACACGATCACAAGCGAAAAATATTGGTGTAACAAAAGAAGTTTATGCCAACAAAAATATAAATTTAGATAAAATGAAGAGATTGCCATTAAAATGTAACTTACTAAACCTAGCAGGAGACATAATATGAATATTCCTATGTTGTTGTTGTTGTTGTTGTTGTTAGGTGCTGTCGAGTTCGTATCCGACTCATAGCAACCCTCATAGGGTTTTCAATGGCTGAGTGCTTCAGGATTGCCTTGGGAGTGGATTGCTAGGTCCTTCTCCCATTTTTGTGGTGCTGGGAATTGAACTCAGAGCCTCAGAGACTGCAGTGCAGCGCTCTACCCACTGAGCTAAATCCCAGCCCGAATATTGCTATAGCTTTTAAAAATTGCAGCTTTAATGAAAATCTTCAGAGAAAACTCTAGAGTAAGACAGCCTGATAATTGAATCCTTCCAAATATTTAAGAATGATTTAGCATCAGTCTTACAAAAACTATTATTCTAGAGAATAGAAAAAGAGGAAGAAATTCCCATTTTATGAGACCAGCATAATTATCATCCAAATCTGGCAAAAACATAAGCATAAATACAAAATCTCATTCAAAATATTGGCAAGATAATCCAGAGATGTATACAAGCTTGACTGACTACAGGAATCTAATATTGGTTTTAGCACATAAAAATAAATCAGTGTTATTCAACACATTATCAGAAAAAAGGATAAAAACATATAATCTTGTAACATTATCATGCTTTCATGACAAAAAAAAACTCATAATACTAAGAGAATAAGAGAAGGCTTACGCTCACACACACACTTTACATCAAAATGTAATATTCAATCATGAAATACTGAAAGACTTGTCCATGAAATTAGAGAAGAGACTAAAAATGCCCATTATACCATTTCTGTTCAGTGTTTTCTTAGGGTCCAAAGCCAGAAAAACAATGAATGAAAGAGAATTAAAATTATAATAATTTCAGAGAAACACAGTTTCCCTTTAAGGCAACATCTTATATACACATATAATATGTAAGTGTCATATATTGTCAAGCAAAGGCAAGTAAATGAATGAAATCTAACAGTTGAGGATCAGAATTAGATATTAATAGAAATTTCATTAGTCACAAGTAGATCATGACAGAACAGTAGGAAAAAATAAATTTTGCAAATAAATTACTTTGATCTCTGTGGAAGGATATGTGCTTCATTCATCAATATGGACAATAATTAAACTTGACACCCTACCTCATGTCATAAATAAAACATGAATGAATACAGAGAATAAAAACTGTAAAAGATAAATGATAGGACTTCCAGAACTTAACATAGAAGGTTGTGGTCATGACACTGAAATAAGAAGTTTTCTTATAGAGTGATTATAACCAGAGTGCTCCTTGGAAACAAGGATGGCTAGACTGTGTCTTATGTATTTTGGACATGTAGTCAGGAGAGACGAATCCCTGGAGAGGAACATCATGTTTGGGAGAGTGGCAGGTCAACAAAAAAAAGGAAAACCCTCCACCAGTTGGATTGACACAGTGTCTGCAACAATGCACTTAAACATAAATAAGATCATGTGCCTGGCACAGAATCGGGGCTTGATTCTTTCTGCTGTACATAGGGTTGCTATGAGTCATTTCCAACTTGACAGCACCTAACAACAACAACAATATTGCTAAAAATATTGATAAATTTTACTGTATTAAAGTAGTCTCACTGGAAGAGAGTATTAAGAAAATATAAAGGTATGCCACAAAGTATGAAAACAGATTTACAACATATTTCACGTGAAAAACTTCTGTAAATATTCAACAGATGATACCATAGTAACTTTCCAAGAGGCTTTTGCAACCTGTTTTCAAGAGAATACTTGACTGGTGGTCAGTAAACACACAGGAAGGTACTCGGTCTCATTATTCACCAGGAAAATGTAAACAAATTCCTTAAAGATTACATATTTATCAATATGGCAAAATTTTAAAAATGGGAAATAAACGCTAGCAAGTATAAGGAGAACCTGAAACTCTCATTATCCCCACTTTGGAAAACTTACACTACCTACTGAAGATGAATATGTAGTTGCTCTATGAACCCCCAGAAATCACAACTCTGAATAGAAAACAAAAAGATGCATATGTATATATGTGTGCATATATATATATATATATATATATATATATATATACACATATATATACAGGTTGGGATTTAGCTCAGTTGGCAGAGCGCTGTGATGCAGTCTCTGAGGTCCTGAGTTCAATTCCCAGCACCACAAAAATGGGAGAAGGGCCTGGCAATCCACTCCCAAGGCAATCCGGAAATAGTCAGCCATTGAAAACCCTATGAGGGTCCCTATGAGTCGGATACCGACTCAATGGCACCTAACATCATAACAGCATTATTTAATAGCTGAAAAGCAAAAGCAATGCAAGTGTCAATAAAGGGCTTTTAAATTAATAAAAACAAATGAGTCTTTCTAATATGACAGAATTGAACACACGCATAACTTTGAGTGAAAGGAGCCAGACACAAAAGACTACCCAGTGTATGACTCCATTCTGAGAAAACTAACCCATCATTAGTGAAAGAGTTAGCATCCTTTGGAAAAGAGTGAGTAGTGAGAGCCAGATGCAGTGGCACAAGCCTGTAATCCCAGCACTCAGGAGGCTGAGGCAGGAGAATGGACGTGAGTTCAAGGCTAGCCTGGTCTACACAGTAAGTTTCAGGACAGCCTGAGCTACGCAAAGAGATCCCATCTCAAAATGAAACGAAACAAGAGTGGGACATGACAAAGAAGGGACATAAGGAAAATTGTGAAAATTCTTCAAGGTCTACACTTACTATTTGCGCATTTTCCTCTACATTTGTTAGAATTTGGGTTGGGTTTAGCTCAGTTGGTAGAGCACTGGGTTGTGCTCTCTGAGGCCCTCGGTTCAATCCCCAGCACTGCAGGAACAGGAGAAGGATGTGGCAATCCACTCCTGAAGCAATTCCAAAACAATCAGCCATTGAAAACCCTATGAGGGTTGCTATAAACAGGACCCAACTGGACAGCACTTAACAACAGCAATAACATGTGAGAATTTGACAACAAATATTTTAAAAAGCAGGTTCAGAATGAGAATTATAATACTGGAATTAAAACACATCAAAATTAATCACAAACGAAAACATAGAATAATTAGCCCTAGGACCTTGTCTGAGAAAGTAAATCTAATTTCATGATTCATTTTCCAATGATTTAAATCAAGCTCTGAAAACTCCAAAATACTGAATTGTTTTGAGGTGAAATATTACATATTAAATGCAAATACATTGGCATATTAATTCAATATATCCACAGGGTAGTCTAGATTATAGAAAAAAATCTCACATATAGAATTTTACAGTTAAAAATAGAAATTTATGTGCCTGATAGACTGTGTATTTGCATTAATGAACTTTACCCTAGTTTGCCTTCTCATCAGCTAGAAGGGCCAGCAGTCCCTCAAAGAATTTTAATGCTAATTAAATGTTTCATCTTTTATCCCAAGCTGCTTAGCTTTCGTGGTTCCTTGTTGCTATACATGGCAGCCTTGTCCCCTTATTTAAAACCTCAGCACTGCCCTTGACACTGCCCTCTCTCTTCTAACCATCCTTTGGCTCTATCAGCTTTCGAATCTATCACAACTTTTCCATTCCAGTGATCAACCTCACATTCAAGCCCACAATTGCTCCCTCCTAGAATACAGCAAACAGGCTTCTCACTCCAACTCTTCTGGTCAGTCACAGCTATCCAAGCTATCATGTTGGTCTTTGGGGACAGCTCTAGTCACATTATTCTTCATATCAAAAACCTGAATTGACTTTGTATTGTCTAGAGACTCCACCTTGCTATCATTTCACTTCCAAAGCCATCCAAAAAAATCTAGCCCCAAACTAATTCCCACTAAACACACGGGGCAGTGGTCTGGGAGTTCAGCAGTCATGATGGCACCTCAGTTTCCAGCCTGTCTCTTTGACTACACTCTTCCATTATTCAGAATAATTTTTCCCATTTTTCTATAATTCCAAACATGCTACCACCTTTTAAAAATTGATTTGCCATGAAGTATTTTGTTAATGAGTGAGGTCATGAAAACTGCACAGGAAGAGCTTGTTTAAGTGGTTTTTGAAATTTATCAGTTTTTAGACTCACCTAAGGAACATTTGCCTGCAGCTGTACCACTGTGGCGTCCAATCCTATCAGATCTCAGAAGCTAAGCAGGGTCAGTCCAGGTGAATACTTGGATGGGAGACCACCTGGTAATGCCAGGTGCTGTAGGCTTGGGAGAAGGACCTGGCAACCCACTCCCTAAACACAATCCGCCATTGAAAACCCTATGAACAGCAGGGAAGCACTAACAATAGTGTTTCTCCTGTCATACATAGGGTCCCTATGAGTCTGTCTCAGATTCCATGGCACCTAACAACAACAACAGATGAAAACCTAAGATAGCAGCACTGAGTAAAAACTAATTTTATTTCACTCAAGATTTCCCATGCATGAGTATGACCGTAATCACTAAAGTGAAAGCAAACTTGTTAGCATCCACTTTTGATGTGGTTGTGAGAACTATCAAACTATCCTGCAGACAGTATTTATATACTCTAGAGAAATTACTTTTAAAAAAACACTTTAAAAAATCAGTAACTGTGGAAAGGACTGAGTATTGAAGAGGAGTCAACATTTGAAAGAACAGAGTACAGATCCAAAAGCACCTGGTAAGAGTCAAAATAAAAATAAAAATTGAAAATATTAAAAGTAGCCAGGAAAAGAAAGCAAATAAGCAAGCAATGAAAAAAGGTATTTTACACAGTTGAAATACTGATTGAATGTCACTGACTTATCAGGGAATACTGAGCACAAAAAAAATTTTTTTGAAATAACTTTAAAATGCTAAAACCAAACAAAAACTTATTAACTAAGACATCTGTGTCCCACAAAATTTTCTTTCATGAACACAGCCAGACATCCAGCTTCTACTAAGATGTAGAAAACTGGTGTCACTCCCAGCGTAATGGCAAGAAAAAGCAAGATGATCTACTTTGGTATAATGTTTCTTGAACACATCAAAAGGCTGAGCAAAGAGAACAGCTTACTGCTCTGATATCAAAGGAAAGGCAGGTCACCGGCACCAGCTTTCTACCTGCAGCAAGAGGAAGATGAGATCTTCACAAGAGAGGATGAAAAGAATCCGGCCAGGCTTTTAATGAATTGTGCAAGGCCCCGTGTGAGCTAGTGTAAAAGAATGAAACTCAAAAGTTACAGACAAAGGGGAACTTGCACCCATGGACACGGTCTTCCCCACTGACTCTGGCAGGCACACAGGACAAAGAGGAGGGACTGGAGGGAAGGAAAAAGCCCCCCTTGTGTTGCAGACCAGGAGGAGGAGAGTGGCAGCCCCTGAAGAAAGCTGAAGTTCCCCCAAGTGCTTCTCCCCTCAGCAATGAAACGTCTACATCGCTGGTGAAAGGGCAGCAAAGCCTATGCTAGAGGGCAGAGATGATGACCCACTACGGCTGGGAAAAGTGGAGAGAGGTCAAAGAAACAGCATGGCAGGAAGGGGCAGGATGTCATCCTGCACCCTGTGCATTAGAGATCTAACACAGAGGGGGCTTGCAGCCGTAGCCCTGTGGCATCCATCCCATCAGTTCTGGGAAGCTAAGCAGGGTCGGGTCTGGTTAGTACTTGGATGGGAGACTGCCTGGGAACACCAGGTGCTATAGGCTTGGGAGAGGGAACCGGCAACCCATTCCCCCAAACAATCTGCCACTGAAAACTCTATGAACAGCAGAGAAGCACTGACAATAGTGTTTCGCCTGTTGTGCACAGGGTCTCTATGAGTCAGATACCGACTCGTGGGCACCTAACAACAACAACACAGAGGGAGGCAGGGTCACTGGGTAGGTCCCCTGCCTGAGAGTCAAGGACACTAGATTTGCACAGAACTTAGGTTGGACCTTAGACAGCAGAGAATCCCCTTGCCTCTCAAGCCAAGATGGTGTGCACCAAATAACACAGTGTAGCACTGGGGACAACACAGAAGCAGGGAAAGAGACTCTTGGAGGTTACCTGACGCATCTGTGTCATGCATTGAAATAGTGTGACATCCATTATTGCAATAACTAATTATGTAACTAAGAATAACGCATGACACACTATTTCAGATAGATAAGATACAGCAAAAATGGGATGGACCAATAGAGCAGAATAGATGGGCGAATGAGAGACGTGATGGATGGATGGATGGATTGACAGACAGTGTAGATTGAATGGATAGGTAATGACAAATATACAAATTCATACCATAAAAAAAAAATCTTAAAAGCAAATACAGAAGCTACCAACATTCTCTACTTCAAGGAGTGGATTTGGATAAGAGGTAGGTGAGGAACTTTAACTCATTATTTTACTCATTACTACAATACTTGAATTTAATATTTCAGTATATTTACATTTCAAATATTTTATAAAAGCTAAAATTATATTGATGTTGATAAAGGAGCGAGAAAGCTACTATTTTCAGGAATTACTAATTAACTTTTACATCAATACAACCTTTTTGGACAAGTTTGGCAATGCACAAAAGTGCCAAAAAAAAGTCCATTTTTCTCACTTTTGGCATTAATTTGAACCATAGACATACATACTAAGAAAATAATACAAAAAGTAAAAAAGTAGGTGTTCAAATATATTTATCAAAGTACCCTGCTGAATTTCTTAATGTAATTATAATTTTCAGATGTAGAATAATTTCATTTTTATGGTGCCTCCACTTAATAGACATGATATTAGAAATTACTGTTGTAAAGACTGCACAGCAACACAGACAATGAATGTAATATGATGATGTTAATTGCAAAGTGAAGATTAAAACAGAGTGCTGCAGAAGTGTGCCAATGCAAAGGGCCAGATTTACTAAGTTTGTACTCTGGAAAATTACATTAAGCTTCAATTTTCCTATCTATAAAATGAATGTAATAATACATACATCATGGATTTGTCACTGGGATTGAATGAGAAAGCCACTGGAATGTACACTTTCACTGAATGCCCCATAAATTGTATTAGTGTTTTTATTACATTATATGCAAATGGATTTTATATAAACACACAGATATAAATGACACTGGAAGGGAACAGTCAAAGTAACAAATATGGATAGGTGCATTGCTGATATCATTGGACTTTATTTCCTTTCCTATATTTTGTGGTTTTTGTAGTATAAGTTACTATATTACCTTCATTATTTAAAGGGGATTATGTTAGAAATGTGTCTTTGCCTTTTTTTAACTCCCGTTTTAATTATTTCTGTTTAGGACGGACTTATTCAACCCAGAAGTACTGCTCATATTCGCAACTTCCAGTGTCCTCTGAAATGCCTATTATTATGAGGAATAAAAATTCTTCCTATATTCTACTTATACCTGAACTTCAGCTGCTTATAAATGTGGTTCTCTTAATAAAATTCTGTTTTATTGGAAAATGTAAAACTTTTGGAGAAAATGCTTTAGGTACTATAAGCGCATCTGCACGCACAAGTTTTTGGAGAAAACCATGCTCCAGTCATCTGGAAATTGATAGAAAGGACCACATAGTGCAGCTACAGACCATGTTCCTAAGTGAGGGACTCAGCTTATGCTGAAGCTAAAGATTTATAGGGCCACCAGACTGGTCCCTGACACCCGCGTGATAAATGACAAGTGCCCTAGATCTGGGGAGTGTGACTTTATTCTAATATGTCCCCGCACGGCTGATGACACCCAAAGTTATGCTGTTCCAAATGAAGGCTTGAGAGGCAATTTTCAGGTGAACTGAAGAAGAAAATGATATGTTTGCACCAAGGGAGGTAGCAAATTTATGAAAACAATATGGGTGAAGTGATAGATGGGGAGGACGATTTTGGTGCATCTGCTGTGTGAACTCTCACTCAGCAGGGGCTGGGAAGACAAAATGGGAAGAGAAAAATAAAAACTCAGGTTCTACCCATAAACCCCAAACCGCTGTAAATAGATAGACATTTGGAATCGAGTTAAGGGAGGGTGTGTATGTATGTGTGTATACGTGTGTGTGTGTGCACGCGTGTGTGTGTATGTGTGTATACTCATGTACATACGCATGCCCTCCCCAGAAGCCAATTAAGCAAAAAATTTTGAACTCCAAAACATAGTAATTTTGACACTGAAGACAGTGTTGCTAATCATGCGTGGTTGTGGCTTTGAAATCAGTAGCAGCTAAAGTCTTACTTGATAAAAATAAATTTTACTTATTGGCTATTACCATATTCAAGGTTTTTTTAGCAAATAAATGAATTACTAGTTTGTGGTAATAACATGTCCTAATATATAGACAGTCTCTCTTGGGTCCTTTTCCTTTATTCAAATAAGTAGGCTTAGAAAAAAATTAAACTAGTCTATAATTTCTGATAATGTAGTTTGCCTAGTCTACTCCTTTCCATCCCCTTCTTCCCTTAAAAGCTATTCTAAAGTATGCCACATATATTAAGTGGTTAACAGTACTAAAGCATTTCTAGGACTGAATGCTTGCAATTGTGGTTCCATTTTATAGCAAGAACTTTCTTTACTCTCTACACACATATTCACTCCAACCAGCAAAACTAAGTCACGAGAGAGTATTTAGTCCTACTATCTTCTTCAGGAAGCCGTAGTTCTACCAAGTTGATAGTTTATAGTAGGGAAAAGTGTTCTGTCATAATCTGGTATAGCATTTTAAAGGCAAATTAGAGGTAATTTAAAAATCAGTCCAGAAAAAAATCAGTACTGAATACTTAGTCTACTTAGTCTCATTATTCTGTTTATTTACACAAAACTCCACATATTGTACAAAGTATGAAGAGGAATATTAGACAAGTTCAACATGGTGACCAAGAGGCATTCCAAATAGCCATTAATTGAAGACAAGTTATATATTATTTGACCATTCTGTGAAATACTATGTAGTCATTAGGAAAAATGGGTTCCTGTGTCTGGCACAAAACACCTAAAGATTTAACCTAAAAGAAGAAAGTTGCATGGTAAAATATGCACATTAATGCACATATGCAACATTATTTTGTGGTAAGAACAACTTACCATGAAATTCTACTCTCTTAAAGTATATACCACCATATTATTACATGACAAAGCTATGTTGTCAATAGATCTCTAGAACTTATCTTGCACAACTAACCTGATACTCCTTAATCAAAAACTACCAATTTCTCCCTCTTGCCAGCCCAGGTAACCACCATTCTACTCTCTGCCTCTAAATGTTTGACTACTTTAGATACGACTTGTAAGTAGAATCATGCAGTATTTGTCTTTCTATGACTAGTTTATTTCACTTAGCACAATGTCCTTTAGGTTCATCTGAGCTGTTGGAAATGGTAGGATTTACTTCTTTTTATGGCTAAATAATATTCTACTGTATGTAAATGTCACATTTTCTTTTTCCATTCATTCTCTAAATGGACATTTGGTTGCTTTTATATCTTGACTATTGTGAATAATGGTACAATGAACATGGGGGCAAAGATATCTCTTCAAGATCCTGCTTTCAATTTCTTTTGGATTTATACCTGGAATCAAGATTGCTGGATCATAAGGTAGTTCTATTTTTAATTTTATAAAACAGAAAGAATGGAAAAAATACCCTTGTTGGGAACAAAGGGTTTCAAGTGTAACTAAAATGCTCATGAATGTGAAAATGTATAAATTAGACATACGCTCCAAAGAGATAAACCATACCCTCCAAGAGAGAAATAAAGCACTTGAAAGAGGAAAAATAAAAATTCCAAAGGGCAGAATTCATGGGAAATTGATTTGCAGTATGTGAAGACGCCTCTTTGTTTTCTTTGGTAAATAAAGAAAATTAGAACCATAGCTATGTAATCATGTTCTGTAATTAAAAATCATTTTATGTTAAGTGAAATGAGGCAAAGGGATCTTGTGAAATGTTGATAGTAAATGTGTCACATTTTCCTCATTTCTATTGGTAGGCCCACAGGGCTTCTTTCTGAAAAAACAGAATCAGAAGGAAATAACTATGTATATTTTTTAAAAAACATCTGGATGAAATTGAAAACTGTAGAGAAAAGAATACAAAAAAATCTAGAAAGCTATGAAAACTCTCCTGTACATATTGCCACCCCCAGCCACTTCTAAACTGATCAAAATAAAACATCTTGTACCCTGTCTGTGAACCTCTTCAAAGAAAATGTCCCCACATAATATCATTGATACCATCAGGTACAGAAAACCTACAATAGAATTAAGTGTAGAAAAAAACCTTTTAAGTATCTGGCTAACATCTTTCACTGTATCTTTCTTCCTCGGTCTTTAAAAAAAATGAAAACTTCCAAAACAATGACAGCTCAGACTTCCTCTGCGAATTGTGTATGTAGTGCCAAATCTGCTCATCACTGAGAGACAAAAGGGAGGTGGACACAAAGGCTCTGACAAGCGATGATAGGAGATAAATTAAAGCATTTTCGACAAGGAGGGCTTCTGAAGTATATTCTGGCAATTTTAAAGAAACAATGCTTCCATTGTTCTTGTGTTGAGGAATAATCTTATTGAAGGTGAAGTTTCCCTGTGTCCGACAGCTCTTTACAAAAATGAAACATTTTCTCTTTAAGTGCATCCAAAACAAGATGGTGAGATCTAGGTGAGGGCTTCAGAATTGACTATAATAGACTTCAAACAGAAAGTTTCTATTATATAATTTTCTTTCATCCAAATCCTTTAGTATCCCAAATGTGTCTTAAAGAATTTTTCTCAGAGTCTTGCAAACAATTTCAGCAATAACTAAACTTCTGCTTTGCCAAATAAATGTGGACAGTTTTATGAAACCTACATGGAAACAACCAAGCTGATTCCTGGCAACATGTTTTGTAATTATTAATGTCATCCTCTTGTTACATATATTTGCGATTATTTTTTTCTTCTCTTATTTTTTAAATTGTTCCTTTATGGGAAATTTTTAATTTCTATGAAATATAAAAATGAAAATAAACTACAACCTGTGAAAATAGATTAAAACCACACACACCTAGATTGACTTCATGTTAATTTTTCTACCTTTGACTTACATTAATAAGTACTTTAAGAAAATCTGTTTTGAGGTGCAGGAGAATTGTTGCTTTTAAGGAATAAAAGGAACATAAGCATATTATATGGGCTGGGGTTTAGCTCAGTTGGTAGAGCGCTGCTCTGCAGTCTCTGAGATCCTGAGTTCGATTCCCAGCACCGCAAAATGGGAGAAGAATGTGGCAACCCACTCCCAAGGCAATCCCAAAACAGTCAGCTATTGAAAACCCTATGAGGGTTGCTATGAGTTGGACTCAACTCGACAGCACCTAAAAACAACAACACAAGCATATTATGTTCAGAATAAGTAGAAATGGCTCTATTTCAAGCTCCATAAATAAACTTTTTCTAAAAATATTGATTATGAACTAATTTTTCCAATAAGTAATGAACAAACAAAAGACCTATAAGGATACAAAATTAGTTCATCACTTAAGCCTCTTTCTTGAGAACATCTCCATTTCCCCAAATTATTTAAACTTGGTAGAAGATATTCTGCAAAATAATATTTACCAAATGTACATTCACTTTCATTATGAGGATCTTAAAGTAATTTGCATATTAGATTTGTTATTACTAATTTTTTCATCTTTTTCTACAACATATTTCATTGGTACTGTAACCAATTACCACAAGCTTAGTGGTTTAAACAATATAAATTTATTATCTTATAGTTGTGGAGGTTAGAAGTTTAAAAAGACACTTGGTTAACATATAATCCCAGCAACTCAGGAGGTGGAGGCAGGAGGGTCACAGATTCGAGGCCAGAGGCAGCCTACTTAGCTGTCTCAATTTAAAAAATAAAAAAGATGCTCAGGGTGCAGCTGAGTGGCAGAGCACTTGCAATGTACATGTGAGGCCTGGGGTTTAGCCCTCCAGTACTGCCAAAAAAGAGAAAAAGACTCTTTGTTTGTGTTTCTATAACAGAAATATCTGAGAATGGGTAATTTATAAAGAACAAAAATGTATTTTCCCACAGTTCTGAGGGCAGAGGAATTCTAAGATCAAGGCATCATCAGGTTCTGCTGTTCTCTTAATTCCAAGATGGTGCCCTGAGGCTACATCTTCTGGAGGAGAGGAACTATGTCACAAGGCAGAAGGGATGAAGGCTGAAAAGGGGACCAAACTCTTTCCATTAAGCTATTTCAGGAAGACATTAATCTCCCAAAGGCCCTGCCTCCCAACAATGCTGCACTGGGGATTGATTTTCTGTAGGGAAAAATTGGGAGGAAATTGGTAAAAACCCCCAAACTGGGAAAACAGCTTCTGAATATCTGGTTTGTAAATTAGAAATCTAGGGAAAATGAAAGTAACTTGGTTGCACGTTTGTACAAAACCCTTCACAAATTCCCCAAACCTGATTGGACAATTGGACCCAGCTGATTTGCTCAGGTCATTCCGTGGGCGAGCTATATAAGGAGCAGTGCTGTGGCAGCTCGATCCTTTTTGCCCCTTTTTTGCCAAGACCATTGGCTAAGCAAGACCCTTCTTCACCTTTTCACCCAGACCACCAATGAGGAAATGCCTCTCCCCCCTCTCTCGCCCAGACCTTCGGTGAGGAAAGAATGCTCTCCTGCCATGACCATCAACAAGGAAAGAACCCGCTCTCTGTCTCATCACCCATGAAGCAAGAACTGTCTCCTTGTGACCACCGAGACCACCAACACAGGTGTTTGCCCCTGGAAGGCAACAGCGCCTGACGCTTTTCCTTTCTCCCATCTCTGCTGGTGTCCCGAGGGCCGCAGGAGTCCTCACCCCTCACTCAAGGGTCCCGAGTGAATTGTGTTTAGTATTGTGTGTGTGGTGCCACCGTCCAGTCTGAATATCCAGGCCAGACCAAGAGGTGCACACCCCACAATTTTCTAACACATAAATTTTGAAGAAATAGACTGTAGGAGACTCTCATTGGGCTAAAACAAATGTGTATGCATGTCTGCATTCCTTTCTGAAAGAGCTAATGAAGTTTCCGTTTCCATACTTTCCCAGCCACAAGAGGCCGCGTGCAGTGTTCAGCTGGTGATCCCTTTCCTCCATCTTCAAAGTCACCAACATCTGCCTGAGCCCATCACGTGCTGCCATATCTCTTGGATTCTCTTTTCAGATACTCTCTTCCATTTTAAAGGATGCTCATGATTTATAATCCAGGATAAGCTACTTTAAGATTAGTAACCTCAATTTCACCTCCAACCTTAATCCTCCTTTGCTATTCCACTTAACATGGAAGTTACTGAAAGAGAAAAACATTTCCAGATCAAAATGGCCATTCTATAGGTTGCTAATCTTAAAAGTTGAGAAAGTAAGGATTACCTGAAATCCCTAGTACAGTTAGAATTGCAAATTCAATAATAAGAGGGCTTCCTAATCTACTATATAAATTTATATATAACTTTAAAAATCTCTGTTTCTTCTGAGAAGAATGCTGTTGCTGTTGTTAGGTGGCGTCAAGTCAGGTCCAACTCATAGTGACCCTATGTACAACAGAAGGAAACACTCCCAACACTGTGCCATGCCCAGCATAATGTCAGTGCTCCTCTGCTATTCATAGCGTTTTCAGTGGCACATTGTTTTGGGATTGTTTCTGGAGTGAGTTGCCAGGTCCTTTCCCATTTTTGTGGTGCTGGGGATCAAACCCAGGGCCTCAGAGAGTGCAAAGCAGCACTCTGCCAACTGAGCTAAAAACTGGTTAGTAAAAAGATATTCTCCTTACCAAGTATGATCAAAGTTTAGGTATCCAAATATGCAAGTAGAGACCAAGTCAGAGTAAACTCTTCTATACAATAAAGTTACAAAAACTTTGAATGCCTTTGCCAAATGGGAATAGCAATATAGCAATACCTGGGAACCAAGTGGGCTAGAGCTGAATAGTGTAAAGAAATGAGGAAAATAACCACTCACAGAAAGAGAGATGGGAAATCTGAAGGCAAATTCATGACCACTGGGGACAACTTAAGTTCAAAACATCAATGAGGCTAAGACGGTGCCATGAGAAATCCTCACATAATTAGTGAATATGCAGGGTCTAGAACGGGACCAGGCATTACCTCTCCTACTGAGTCACTTTCTCTTTCTTTCTGAACATCTGGCAATGCTATTTTCTGTCTTGTCCCTCTCCTACTTCCACCACAACTCCTCTTTCCAAAATCTTTGCCATCTCCCTCTCACTCCACCACCCAGGACATTCAGTCACACACCAAAAGAATGGTGCAAAATTTCAAGTCCCAGTTCTCAGTGCTATCCATGTGTAAAACCTTTCAAACATACTGATATCCTAGCCCCAAGAAGACTGACTAAAGTCAGGGTTTCACAAGGCTGGACATCACTGTGTATGTTTTAAAGCTGCTCAGGTGTTCCTAGCACACAGGTGGAGTGGGTACCCTGACCACAGAACGGCAGTGAATCCTTGCTGTTTTTCATGTGAACGGGGGCAGGGATTTCAGATTCTTCAAAGTGAAACTAAGGCTGGGATTTAGCTCAGTTGGTAGATTGCTGCTCTGCAGTTTGAGATCCCGGGTTGGATTTCCGGCACAACAAAAATGGGAGAAGGACATAGCAATCCACCCACTGAAAACACTATGAGGCTCGCTATGAGTCAGACATGACTTGACGGCACCTAACAACAACAACAACAACAAAGTGAAAGTACCAACAAGGAAGACAAGGTGCAACTGATGACCACATCCCATAGTACAACAGAGTTTTCTGGTGCTTTTCTTCCCTTTTCACAAAAATTAGAGGTGGAAAGAGAAAAGTCAAGAAGAAGAGATAGAAAGAGATACTGTGCCAACTTAAATGTCTAATTTGCCTAGGTTGGGTATAAGTAAGATTAACACTTCTAATATAAACCCTACTTAGTTATGATATTTTACCCTTCTGTTGTTGCTGCTGCTGTTGTTGTTGTTGTCAGGTGCCATCGAATCGTGTCTGACTCATAGCGACCCAAATGCATCATATATTTGATAGTATTTTGTGAAAATTTTTCATGTCTTATCTCATAAAGAATGTTGATCTGTAGTTTTCTTTCTTGTAATATCCAATTATGCTATAGATTAATGTTGACCTCATAATGTATGTTTGGTCTTCTCTTCTGTATTGTGGAAGAAGTTTTCATAAATTTGGGAATATTTCTTTCTTTATGTCTTATATAATTCACCAGTAAATCTGTCTGAGGTTTCCTTTAAGGCAAGGTTTCTACTTATGCATTTGAGTGCCATAATAAATATAGACCTGAGAGAGAAAGAGAGAAAGAGAAAGAGGTACTATGTTACAAAACTTTCCCCCACTTGAATAAGAATTGCCCCCAACATGGAAGGACAGCTCTCTCCCTAGTTAGTGTGCTGGGGAAAATGGGAGGCTAACACAACACCCCATATCAAAAGAGAGTGAGACCTTGGACTACACTAGGACCCCAGGAAAGGTGGTGGCTCTCTCACACCTGCTCAGCCTAGACATATGACCAGCCTACACATATGACTTAGCATCAGGTTTGTATCTCGTGGTGAAGGGAAAACTCCTTGAGGTAATCTCCTCCTCCACAAGAAGGCATGAGATTTTTCTCTAAAATCATCCCATACCACTCCAGAGGTTGTTATCAAACTCCTCTATATTGGCCCAACAGGAAGGGAGAACAGGTAATAAATAAGATATATATATATGTGTGTGTGTGTATACACATATATATATATAACAATCACATATATATGACAATCATATGTGTGTGTGTGTGTGTGTGACAATCACACTTTCATTTCAATTTCTCATTTCTGGATCTGGAATCTGGACATAATATGAGAATGGAAAAAGACTTTCCCTGTCATAATAGCTCAGTTGGTAGAGGGCTGCTCTGCACTATCTGAAGCCCTGGGTTCAATCCTTAGCACCACAAAAATGGGTGAAGGACCTGGCAGCCCATTTCCAAAACAATCAGCCATTGAAAACCCTATGAACAACAGGAAAGCACTGACATAGTGCCAGGCATGGCAGTGCCAGGGAGTGTGTGTCATTTTGTTATGCAAAGGGTCAGTATGCATTGGACCCAACTCAACAGGCACCTAACAAAAACAACCACCAAAGCAAACAATTATATCAAATATGTATTCACAGCTTTAGCTTTTGATTCACAAATCTTATTTCCAAATATTGTCATGAGAACCTTATCTGTAAGTTGCAAAAAGATTGCTAAGAGAAAAAAGCAGGGAAAGAACCATAAATAATAGCCATGGCTCCATGGTAACCTTACAAAGGCCACAGGACCTATCTCCATGGAGAAAGTACCAAATGTAAAGATACCATGGATCTGAAGAACTGACATCATAACTAAGAATGTTTCTGGGAAGACCAAAAGTTACTGTGAATTGCGTCCTATCTCTTCATGGGTGTGTATGGGTGCTGAGAATGTATGGAGGTATGGGAGTGATATTGATAGATACAGACCTGGCAGAAGACAGCAAGCTCTGTTTTAGTCCCCCTCCCCCTCCCCTCACATGCTACTTTAGATTACCTTTGCCTGACATCATAGCAAGACATCCCAATGTCATGAGGACACTATGAGAGCACAAACCCTCAGACTAAAGAATTGGTGAAAACAGATATGCACTATTCTGTTCCCTTCTGTCATTCATTCCTTCATCCCCTAGTGCAAAGCCTAAATTTCAAACCTGGAGATTCCTACTCCCTAACCTGAGGGGTTACCCAGGGGAGACTTTACAGGAGTTGGGTACTTGAAAGCATGAGAAAACAAAAATAACCAATAAATACAGAAAACTTAGACACCACAATTAACCTAATTGACCTACTTGGCAATTATGGAATGTGCTACCTACTGACTATACAAAATATGTTCTTTAGAAAGAAATTTAAAAAAATAAATAGGCAGTGAAGAAGTCAAATTATCTCTATGTGCAGATGACATGATCCTATACTTAAAAGACCCTAAGACTACAGTAGAAAACTATTAGAGCTAATTAGCTCCTTCAGCAAAGTAGCAGGATACAAAGTTGACATTCAAAAATCCATAGCATTTCTATGTACCAATCATGCACAGGAAGAGAAAGAAATCAAAACTATAATTGCCGCCTGAAAATTAAATATTTAGGAATTAATCTAATTAAAGGTCCTAAAGACCTCTACAATGCAAACTTTAAATCACTAAAGAAATGAAGTAGAGAAGATACTAGAAATTGGAGAGACTGCTCTTGCTCATGGATAGAAGAATTAATATTGTGAAAATGGGGACATGAATGTGAGCACTGTACAATGAAATGCATGTGTGGAAATGTCATAATGTGACCCATTAAGTTGTACATTAAACGTTACTAATAAAAAAACTTTTTTAAAAATGAGGGAACTATGGCTCAGAGAGCAAAAGCAATGTGTGCAAAGTCTCTCATGTTTTAAACAAAAGGAGTCTGAGTTTTTGACTTCAGGCCACCAGGTTGTTGGTCAGGAATACTTTTCAACATAGCAAACAGTCTCTCGTCTGCATTCTTCAAAAATCAAGGTAGTGAAAAATTAGAAAAATACTCTTGTGTTATTAAAAGCATATACAAATTTTATGGCACATTTCCCTAATAGCATATTTGATCAATCAGTACTTGAGTTAAATGTGTATATTTGCCAAAGTTACTGTCAAAAGTATTATATTTTAATCAATATAAAAAGACACTTCTTATGCTGGAAAAAATTGTGAAAATGGCTACCCTACCAAAAATGATCAACAGATTCAATGCAATCCCCATTAAAATTCCAATGATATACTTTACAGAAATAGGAAAATATAATTCTAAAATTCTTACGGAAGCACAAAAGATCCCATACAGCCAAAGCAATCCTAAGGAGCAAAAGCAGGGCAGAAGGCATCAGAATATTTGACATAAAACTATACTATAGGACCATAGTAACAAAAACAGCTTGGTACTGGCATAAAACCAGGCATGAAGATCCATGGAACATAATAGAATACCCAAAAATTTACCCAGGCAGCTATAGCCACCTGATCTTTGACAAAAGTGTCAAAGGCTTGCATTGGAGAAAAGAGAGCCTTTTCAACAAATGGTGCTGGGAAAACTGGATATCCCTATGTAGAAGAATGAAAGTAGACCCATCTCTCTTATCCTGTATGAAAACCAACTCCAAATGGATCATGTAAAATGAGAAAATGTGAAACAACTACAAACAAATGTAAGGAACACCCTCCAACACATAGGCATAGGCAAGTGCTTTCTTATCAAGACTCCAACAGCCCAGGAAATAGCACCAAGAACTGACAAATGAGATTACATAAAATTAGAAAAGCTTTTGCACAGCAAAGGAAAGAATAAAGGAAGAGCCCATCAAATGGGAAAAAAATCTTTGTTTTGTACACATCTGACAGAGAATTAGTATCTAAGATATATGAAGAATTCAAGAAATTCAATATTAAAGTAACAAGTAATCCAATAAATAAGTGGGCAATATAGCTCAACAGACAATTCTCAAAAGAAGAAATATAAATGGCCAATAAATATGAAAAAATCTTCAATATCCTTAGAGATCAGGGAAATGCAAATCAAAACTACACTGAGCTTTCATCTCATCCCAGTCAAAATGGCTAACATCAACAAAACAAATAATAACAAATGCTGGAGGGGAGGAGAGGGGAAAGAAACCCTTTTACACTGCTGGAGGGATTATAAACTAGTACAGCCTTTATGCAAATCAGTTTAAAGATACCTCATAAAACAAAAAATGGAAGTAGTATATGGTCCAGCTGTTTCACCCCTGGGTATATACTCAAAGGAAGATAAGTCATAATGGCATAAGGAAACCTTGATTTCCATGTGTACTGCAGCACTCTTCACAATTACAAGGATGTGGAATTAGCCCAGATGTCCATCAAAAGAAGAATTCATTTTTAAAATTTGGTATATATACACAATAGAATATTATTCGGCAGTAAAGAATAAAATTATGTCATTTGCAACAAAATGAATGGAATCTGACTCATCATTCTGAGCTAAATAACCCAGACACACACACACACACACACACACACACACACACACACATATAAACACACATACACACAAATATATATATATATATATACACACACACACACACACACACATATATACACACATAACTGGAAAAAAGTAGGGCACACATCATGAAGGAAGGAGGGGATTGTTGGTAGGGGAGTGGGATGCATAAATCAGGAAGGGGAAGGGGAACAACATGGGAGGTAGAGAGGGAGAAAAAAGTAAAAAATATAAGATGTAATTTTATGAAAATCACATAATGAATCTCTACCATATATGTTTTACAATTTTTATAATATACTGTGTTTAATTTTATATGAAAATCACATAATGAATCTCACTATACTGTATACAATTTTCAAATCATCCTAACCTCATAAATACATACAAATATCATTACATGTTAATCAAAAATCCTTTTTATAAAATGCTTAAGGAGATGCAAGTGTTAACAATCCCAATTTGATAATTGCACACTGTATATATGAACTAAATTATCATTCTATACCCCACAACTAGGTATGATAAAAAATTGAAAAGAAAACATATTCTTTTTAACTGTGTATAAAACATTTACCAAAATAGATCATATGCTGAACCAAATAACAGATTTCCACAAATTTCACAGAATTCAGATGATATATTTCTCTAACCAAGATCAAAAAAACACAAACATATAATAGAAAGATAGCTACAAAATTAACTAATTGAAAATTAAACCAAGCTAGGTGCCATGGAGCATGCCTGTAATCCCAGTGGCTCAGGAGGTGGGAGCAGGAGGATCACAAGTTCGAGACCAGAGGCAGTCTGCATAACTTAGACATACCTTGCCTGAAAAAAATAAAATAAAATAAAATAAAAATAAATGAGCTGGGGGTGCAGCTCAGTGGTCCAGCACTTGCAAAGCATGCAAGCACAAGGCCCTGGGTTCAACCCCCAGTACTGCAAAAATAAATAAATAAAAAGAGGAAAATTAAACCCCCTTTTTGAGGTATAATGTAAACATAGTAAGCTGTGCAAATCTGTGTGCCACTCACTGAATTTTTACCAATGTATACACTCATGTACTTCATATATATATAAAATCATAAATCAGGTACCATTTTGTATATGGTTTCTTTTGCAAAATGTGAAGTTTATGTTTAAATCTACTATTATATATATGCAGATCTTGTTCTTTTTAAAATTAGTATGGTAGTCTGCAGCCATACCACTGTGCCATCTGATCCTGTCAGATCTCAGAAGCTAAGCAGAGTCAGGCCTGGTTAGTACTTGGATGGAAGACCACCTGGGAACACCAGGTGCAGTAGGCTTGGGAGAAGGACATGGAAACCCACTCCCAAAAATCAATCAGCCATTGAAAACCCTATGAATAGCAGAGAAGCACTAACAATATTGTTTCACTTACGATGCATAGGGTCACTATGAGTCAGACACCAACTCAATGGCACCTAACAATAACAATAACGTAGTATGGTATTAAATAACTGTATCATAATTTATTCTTTAAATCTTTTCTAAGAGACATTTGCATATTTACAAGTTTGGGTCTATTATGACATAAAAGGATATGAACATTTTGGTATGTGTCCTTTGGGGAATATATAAATATATTTCTCTTGAGTGTGTATACCTGGGAATGGAAATTATGGTCTATAGTAAGTACATGCTTAGCTTTAGTAGATAATGTCAAACAGTTATGTAAAGTGGTTAAATCATTTTACACAACAATAAGCAATATGAAAGTTTCAATTGTTCCATCTCTGTCACCACTTGATATATTTGGTCTTTTAAACTATACATATTTTTCAAATTAAGTCTCATTGTCATTCAGTTTGCATTACTCTGATGATTACAATGAACATCTTTTCCAATGCTTGTCAACTGTTTAGGTAAGCCTGGGTTTTTTCTTTGTATGATTGGTTGGTTTGTTGATGGGTTTCTGTGGTTTTTTTTTTTTTTTTTTCCTTTTTCCTCATAATTCTGTAGGCGTTGATAAAAGTTTATCAGCTAGTATTGAATTCTTTCAACCTTTTTTTTTTTCGTCTGTGTGTGGTACTTCAGGGCCTTGAAGATACTTTGCAAGTGCTGTACCCTTGGGCTGCACCCCCAGTTCATCTTTCAGCTTGAGACATCATCTCACTAAGTTATGCAGGCTGCCTCTGGCCTTGAACCTGCGATGCTCCTGCCTCCACCTCCTGAGTGACTGGGATTACAAGCATGACCCAGTGTGCCCAGACTTCGTTCAACTTTTATAGATCTGAAAACATATCCATATCACTTTAATTTTTGAAAGATATTTTCACTGATCATGGAATTCTATGTTGACAGGCTATTTTCTTTCAGTACTATTAAGATGTTATCCTACTCTCTCTTGCATTGCTTCCAGTGGGAAATCTGCTATTATACTTATCTCTGTTCCTCAGTAGTTATCACGCCTTTATTATTCATTTATTTATTTAGATTGATATTAAGATATTCTCCTAATCATTGATTTTGAGCAATTTCATTACTATGTGTCTCAATGTAGTCACTGAGTTTCTTCAATATGAAAGTTTATCATTTTCATTAAGTTTGGAAACCTAAATATACCTCTTTTCTCTATAAGTACCCAGCCTCATGCATTGTTACAGTCACAGTAACAGGCTAACGTACCATTTTTTTGTTTTCCTTAGAAATATATAGATGTGAAAATTACACATCAGGCCATTCACAGTATTGAATGTCAACAGTAAAATACGATGGTTACAATAACAAACATTTGTGTATTGGGTTATTTGTTTTGGGGGGGAGTTTTTTTCTTGAGTTCTTTATAAATTCTAGTAATTAGACCTTTGTCTGATGTATAGGATGCGAACATTTTTTCCAATTCAGTGGGGGTTTCCTTGACTGTTAATTGTTTCTTTTTCTGTGCAGCTTTTTCATTTCATGTAATCCCATTTATCTATTCTTGTTGCAATTTCTTGAGCAATTGGAGTCCTATTAAGGAAATACTTTCCTATGCCTATATGATGGAGTGTATTGCCTATCTTGCCTTCTATAAGTTTTAAAGTTTCTGGTTTTATGTTGAGATCTTTTATCCATTTTGAGTTAACTCTTGTGCATATTGAGAGATGTGGGTCAGTTTTCATTTTTCTGCATGTGGATGACCATGTTTCCCAGCACCATTTATTGAAAGGGCTGTCCTTTTTCCAACTTACTTGGCTTTGCTCTTTGTTGAAAATTAGGTGGCTGTAGGTGTGTTGAGGTATTTCTGGGTCTTCTGTTCTGTTCCAGATGTCTTTGGGCCTATTTTTGTGCCAGTACCAAGCTGTTTTTGCTTCCACTGCCCTTTAGTATAGCTTGAAGTCAGGGATTGTGATTCCACCTGCATTAGTTTTGCAGCTTAAGAGTGTTTTGGCTATACGTGGTCTTTTGTGGTTCCCTATGAATTTTTGGATCATTTTTTTCTATTTCTGTAAAGTCAGTAAATGGAATTTTAATGGGTTTATAACCCAATACACAAATGGGCAAAGGAACTGAGTAGACAGTTCTCAAATGAAGAGGTCCATAAAGCCATGAAACACATGAAAAAATGCTCAATATCCCCAGCCATTAGGGAAATGCAAATCAAAACAACTCTGAGATTTCACCTTACACCAGTAAGAATGGCCAAGATTAATAAAACAAACAACAACAAATGCTGGTGAGTTTGCAGAGAAAAGGGAACACTCTTACATTGTTGGTGGAGCTGTAAATTGGTCCAACCACTGTAGAAATCAATATGGAGGTATCTTTAAAAAACTGAAAATAGATCTATCATTTGACCCAGCTATAACAGTATTGGGAATTTACACAAAGGGAGATATATCATCATATCACAGAGACACCTGCATCTCCACGTACAATGTAGCACTTTTCACAATAGCAAGGATATGGAATCAACCAAAGTGCCCTTCAACAGAAGAATGGATTAAAAACAACTATGGTACATATACACAATGGAATACTACTGAGGAATCAAAAGGATGAAATAAGGCCATTCGCAGCAAAATGGATGGAATTAGAGAAAATTATTTTAAGTGAACAAACACAAGCTCAGAAAAAGAAACATGACATGTTCTCACTCATATGTGGGAGCTGAATCAAAATTATAAAAAGGAAAAAATCCTATACAAAGGTCGGATCATAATACAAGAAAAAAAGCTGAGAATGGTATTATTATAGATGGTCTAAAAAATGCATGTAATAGTTCTGACAAGGTAAAAAGAAAGTTCACTGCAGGAAAAGTTTCTTTCTTAAACAGAACTGGAACCCATGGATATATAGAAAAATATTACCATAAAAAGACAAGTAAATGGTAGAGAAGTCTTTGATGGGGGTGTGTGATGGGGGAGAAGCGTACAAGATGGTAAGGGGGAACCTATATGAATAATGTACAACAAAATGCATATATGGAAATATCACAATGAAAAGCACATCAGAATGAATCACATTAAGGTGTACATTAAAAATTTCCAATAAAAAATAATAATAATAAAGATGTATATATTCTAAGTTATGATCATAAGCAGAATTACCAAGCTATTACAAAAACTTGTGGTTTTTATTTAAAATCTTGAAGAAAAAAGTGCTATTTATCCAATTAAAAATATTATTTCAAAGGACTTTACTATACTAATCAAAATGAAAAAAGCACACCAGGAACTTTTTGAAAAACTGTGTTAAACTACTGGTTCTTAAATTTGTGAATTCATTGGAATCTCCTGGTAGGCGTGGAAGAACACAAGATGAGCACATCTTGGAGTTTTTGAGTCACTGGATGTGGAATGGGGCTATGATTAGCATTTCTGCCAAGTTCCCAGGGAATCTGATGTTGCTGGTCCCAGATCCAAACTCTGAGTCACCACATTATACAAATGAATAGACCCATCCGGAAAGGTAACTAATCTCCAGTACCTGAGTAATTGTTTCTTTCTACTCTGAAATATCGAATTAGTTTAACACGAATAATAATTTTTCCACATGAAAATCTTACAAACACTTAATTGGTTATTTTCCATAAAATGTTTGTTGGTACAGATCTAGTATCCTGAAATCCTCACATTCTTTCTCATGGCTTCTCAGGGACCTGCTGTGCTTAAATACAAAAGTGGTCCACAATCCTTCTTCAAAGTTACAGAGAGTCCCAGAAGGTGAATTTTATTGTAGCTTTCAGCCTTTCAAATTTGCTCGCATCATTGCATTTTATGCCAGTCCCTATTCCCATGAACACTGAGTCTCATTAAAGCAGGAAAACACTGCAATTGAAACCACCCAAACAAAGCCAAGGGTATCCATGAGACACTAATACTTGTCTTCTCCCTTTTTTTCTGATGTTTAGTGTGTCAAACTTACAACAGGGAATGGATACAAACAAAAATCTTATTAAGGGCAACAAGAAATTGAGAAGAAAATCAAGTGGGACATAAGACACGGCATCTAGAGTTAGGTTGGCATTCTGTGCAACAGATCAGAAAGAGATGGGTCCCTCTAGAGATGCCTCTGATAGGGCATGTGTTATGCAGGAAAATGTACAAGACCAGACCAGGGATCAGAGAGGAACACCAACAGGGATGCTCCCAGATCACCAGGCAGTTTCAATTATAACAGGATCAGGACAAATTAAATAAATTCTAGAGATTTATCACGCAATGCTCTACCTATTTTCAACGATACTGTATTATACACTTAAGTATTTGTTAAGAGGGAAGATCTCTAGTTCAGTTTTCTTACCTAAATAAAATTTTAAAGGATATCTTTTAAAAAGAAAAGAGATACCAGAATGAAACATCACAAACTCTGTTATATAGATGGGGTCTCAACAAGTTAGGTATAGTTTTCGTACTCATATATGGCTTGCCTTCTGTAGGCCTCAGAGACTAGGTAAATAATGAAGAGTGAAGAAAAAAGATAGGGCAGCATGTGGAAGAGATTGCTTTGAGAGCATCTGTGAGCTGGATGGGTGTGGCTAAATGTTTGTATTACAATGTGGTTCCTTGCATGTGCACAAACCTGTCACTGCATTATTAGATCCAAGTTGCCTTGCTATTCATCCTCTTCTAAAGAAGATCTTTAAATATTATTATCTCAGTTTCTCCAGTTTCTCTGAGATGTTTTTTCAGGTACCTGACTGGATACAACTACCTCTCGCATGGTTGCTTAAAATGTACTTTACGTGATTTGCTTCAAGTATTGTTGAATCAGCCCACAGCCATAGCCCCGGGGCATCCGATCACGTCAGATCTCGGAAGCTAAGCAGGGTCAGGCCTAGTTAGTACTTGGATGGGAGACCATCTGGGAACATCAGGTGCTGTAGCCTTGGGAGAAGGACCTGGCAACCCACTCCCAAAAATCAATCCACCGTTGAAAACCCTATGAACAGCAGAGAAGCACAGACAATAGTGTTTCGCCTGTTGTGCGCAGGGTTGCTATGAGTTGGATACCGACTAGACAGCACCTAACAACAACAACTGTTGAATCGTGCATGTGTGTTTAGAACATATGAATGAGAGATGAGAAAGTATTTTCAAAATAAAAATATTATGTCATTTTTCCTGTCATTACAACTTATTTAAATTAAATAATTTGCAAACATTTAAAGAAGTTCCTATTTCAATAAAGAAGTTTGCAACTTACTTGCAAAAGAATGGTAATTTCCTTAAATTTTTTCAACTGTAGACTTTTCTGTGACTATACTTGAGCAACATCTAAAAATTTCATATACAATATAAACAATACTCAGACTTGATTTAATTATGCCACTGTCTTCAAGTCCTCAGAAATATAGCTTTCACTTACTCATTGCCTACCATGGGATACTAACATTCCAGCCTAATGAAGACAAATCTTCAAGTGTTACTAGAGTCCACTCTAATCAGCCCTCATAAATGCGTCACTCGCCTTTTATGCATATCAAAATATGACCACACTCAATTCATTGGTTGACCTTCATCTTTTAGCCCCAATAGTTTAAAGCAAGTCCTATACAGCATGGTATTTCAACTATAAATACTTGAGTATTTATACTTGAGTATTTATTTATACTTCCTTGGAGATTTTTAAATAACCACTCCACTTCGAAAAGTCAATAATTTTCGTGTGTCTGTGTAGTTCTTGGGGGTTGAACACAGCCTCGCTACATACTTTACAAGTGCTCTACCACAGGGCTGAATTCTTAGCCTATTTTTTTGTTTTTATTTAGAGACAAGGTCTCACTAAGCTGTGGAGGATGCCTCTGGCCTTGAACTTGTGATCCTCCTGCCTCCATCTCCCAAGTCACTGGGGACTTGTACAATTAAGTACCCCACATTCTACATTTCATCAATTATTCCTTTGTGATATGTATATATACATACATATTTTTACATATTTTCATATATATGGTTACATATGTGCATGTTATATACACGTGTGTGTGTATATATATATACATACACATGTATATGTATATAAACTTTCCTCTCACTCCTGTACATCCTATGCACTGGCAGGTTTAGAAGATTTTGTGCTGTTTTTGTTTGCTTATTGTTTTGCAGTACTAGAGGTTGAACCCAAAGCCTCAAGCATGCTAGGCAAGCACTCTACCACTGAGTTGTACCCCCATGCCCTTTTTAATTTTTTATTTTGAGACAGAATCTCACTAAGTTGCAAAGGATTCCTTTGCCCTTGAACCTGCAATCCTCCTGCCTCAGCCTTGCAAGTCGCCATGATTACCGGCGTGTACTACAGCACCTGGCTGACTTTATGTACTTTGACAAACATACTTCCTGTGTGGTTTTGTGCACTCCCTACTGCCTCGCATCATTCAAACTCCATGATACCTGGCTGCCCCATATTTAATGAAGATTTATCAATAGGTTCAGATGATGCTAGCCTGATCCTCATTATAAAATTTCTAACCTTTCTTCCTTATAATTTGAGATTCATTGGTGATTGCTACCTAGACCTATTATTTCACCCAGGGCTGCAAAATATGATTTTTGAATTCTATCAGTCTTTGCATTTTCATCTGTATGCTTATTAGCTGAGTTATTATGAAAAACTTCACTTCTTCACTTCTTCAAAATAGCAATTGTGTTCAATTTTAAGATCTGTTCTATTCTTGTAATTTGAGCAGTATCTTCCTACCTATAGAAGTCTAAAATATGCTCTTGTTTTCCATTTGGATGTATAGCCATGCTCTATGTGAGTGCCAGGGGAATGTTAAATAATGTCAATAATGAGCCAGACCATCTCAATGCATAAATTATCCTCAGGCTTACATCCTTGCTTTAGAAGCTTCATTAATTGCTTTGGCAGCATTAACTTTTATAGGCCATTGGGGTCCTATTAAGTTACAGTTTTCTTATGTTCCCATCTGAGTTGCTTATCCCTAGGGAGCAGTTTGTGTGCTAAGAGAACTTGGGGTGACAAAAGAGAGAATGCATCACTTTTAGTTACAAGTTGACTGAGAAATAAGTTTTGCAAGACTAGCCATAAAATCCATTTATTCTAAAGCTTCATAAAATTTGACTGATGTACCCTTAATAGGCTAGCTACACTCTCAAAAAAAATGTGATCCTTTTTTCCAGCTTGATGAAGCACAGTGCTCAGGAGGCCTGGGCTTGTGTCAATGGACAAGAAAGTCACTATCATGATGAAAAGAGGGGGAAAAAATCTGGAGCTTCTTCACCTTGATTCTGGTGCCTGTCTTGAAAAATGCATGCCATTAAACCTGGGACCAGAGAGAAAGATGGTGCATATTTCCAGTAAAATGAGTGTTTGAAATATATCAGACTCTCAGAGGAAAGAAATGCACATATTTGAACTACAATAATAAAGATCTGAAAGCATAATCGTAAGTAAAAGCCATTTACTATAACAGAATATGCCATTAGCTCCCATGAATCTATACCTATGGTGGATTCATGATACTTCTTCCAAATATGTCTCTATACATCTTCCTTCTTTACGAAAATGTACTTCCAAACTTACAGGACAACTTTAATATCATACCACCTCACAATGAGCTTCTGCCCCCTCTCTCTCTCTCACTCTCTGGTTGCCTCTCCCTCTCCTTCTCTCATTTCTAGTCAGGCTTCTCAAAACTATACTTAGGCCGGGCGCAGTGGCGCACACCTGTAATCCCAGAGGCTCAGGAGGTGGAGGCAGGAGGATCCCAAGTTTGAGACCAGAGGCAGTCTGCATAACTTAGATCCTGTCTAAAAAAGTAAAAAATGGTCTGGGGGTGCAGCTCAGTGGTCCGGCACTTGCAGAGTATGCAAGCGCAAGGCCCTGGGTTCAACCCCCAGTACCACAAAAAAAAAAAAAAAGAAAGAAAAGAAAAGAAAAGAAACCTATACTTAGGCATTTGCTTAAAAATGGCAGAGAGAGAGAGAGAGAGAGGAGAATAGGGGAATAAAGAAAAATCAGAGAGAAAGGCAAATATAAAAAGCATAAGCTTAGAGAATTAGAGAAAAAGAATCAGAGAAAAAAGAAAAAAAATTTTAATTAATAATTTTTAAAAGCAAAAACAGGTGGTGACTCAGCAGACGGAAAAGACAAAGGTTCTAGGCCTGCCCAGCATCACAGGAAGAGACACAGCTAACTTTGCAGCTCCCTGCGAGGCTGTGCAGAGGGTGATCCCAGTAGGGCAAGAGTCTAGAAAGCAGGGACTTCTTCAAAAGTTCGTTCATAGAGTAGCTGCACCCCAAGGTTTTCTCCCCTTACTAGGGATGCTTACTTCTCCATTCCACACAGTCAGAGATACATCTCACAAGGAATTAAACCTGTGAGGTCCTGTGGGTCTTGTGGGGTTCATTCTGACATGAGAGTGCAGTGGTCCCAGCTAACTTTCCAGGCATCATGGTGTACACATGTCTGATGCTAAGCACAGGCAGATGGGATAACGCTTTGGCAGCAGGCTAAGTGGAAGGAGGATTATTTACACCTAGTTGATGTTCAATTGACAAGTTGGCTACCACCATGTTCTCCTAGAATTTCATTTGTTTTGATGCTGGGAAGTAATACTTGGAACTCTTTCTAGCATAATATTTTTTGGTAAGAATCCACAACCACATTTTCCCTCCACTATGCTACTTCATTTTCTCATTATCCCTTCGGTGCTTATATTTAAGGGAGCCTTTTGTTTTCCAAGGTAGACTAAAGCTTTTCAACAGTTGTATGATATAAATAAAAATTAATTGTAAAACCTAAATACGAATGACATATGTTGTTGTTGCTGTTAGGTGCTATCAAGTTGGGTCTGACTCACAGGGGCCCTACATACAACAGAGTAAACACCACCCGATGCCGTGCCATGCCCAGCACTATGCAAGTGCTTCTCGGCTATTCATAGGGTTTTCGATAGATGATTGCTTCAGAAGTGGGCTGCCAGGCCCTTCTCCCACACTTACAGTGCCCCGTATTCCCAGAGAGTCTCCTATCCAAGAACTAACCAGTCCCGACCCTGCTTAGGTTCCGAGATCAGACAGGATCAGATGCCACAGCGGTACAGCTGCAGGCTGTACTTATTACTTATTACTAAACAACTATCCATGCTCCTTAGCCCTGTCACTAGGAATTTCAAGCAGGAATCAGGCAGATTGGGTTGGTTCCATTGTGTTCACCAGAGGTATATTTCAGAAATTCTGGAAGCCACAGTATTTTCCCTTAAGTATGCACTTAGAAGTCCATCTTCAGTTTGCATTATGCAAACACTTGTTAAAAAGAATGATAGCAAGTTCTACTGAGGTATATAGGTCTCCAAATAAAGAAGTAAATCACTATATTAAACCAATATTTGAAAAATGTCATGGCTATTTAAAAATCCTGAGAATCAGGATTCTCAAATATGAATTCAAAAATGACATGATCTGCCAGTGGATTATCTGCTAATACCCACAGTCTGTTTTGCATTATGTGCTTAACCAAGTATAGCTTTAAGATACAGCCACTATAAACCTTACCATCACCATCTACCCAAAACCCATGTCTAATCTTGAGAAGATAGAATGTGTTAAAGCAATAAATTCTCTCTGAAAAGCTAGTATCTTTGAACGCTTTCCTTGACTTACAGCCTTCCAATAGGTTATATTTTGGTTATTGTGATGCATAATAAAAATGAAGTTAGAACTGTGCAACACAGTAATGTTAATTTAAATGATCATTATTCTCTTTCGAGAACATGTGTCCCCTACGTGTCTGTCAGCTTGTCGTGCTGTGGGGGCTTGCGTGTTGCTGGGATTCTGAAAACTATGCTAATGGTATTTCAGATACCAGCAGGGCCACCCATGGTGGACTGATTTCAGCTGAGCTTCCAGAATAAAACAGACTAGGGAGAAGGACCTGGCAGCCCACTCCTGAAATAATTATTTATTGAAAATCCTATGAATAGCAGAGAAGTACTGTCAAATATAATTCCAGAAAATGAGCCCCCCAGGTTGGACGGCATTCAAGAGATGACTGGGGAAGAGTTGCCTCCTTAGAGTAGAGTTGATCTTAATGACAGGGAATGGAGTAAAGCTGTGGGACCTCCTTTTGCTGATGTGGCATGACTCAAAATGAGAAGAAACATAGTAGCTGCAACACCAGGGTCAAACATAAAAAGATCGTGTGCATGGCACAGTGCTGGGGAGTGTTTTGACCTGTTGTATAAACGGTCGCTATGAGTCGGATCCCGACTTGACGGCACCTAACAAGACCATGTACACGGAATCTCACATGCACATCCCCTTCTGTGCAGGGGTTTCTGAGTTCGTATTTATTGCTTGGGTCTTTCTCTTGAGGCAGGAAAGAGTTAACTGGGAGCAGGGATTTCTTATTTCTGTGCATTGTTTGTTTCCAAAATTGAAGTTTTAATGAGAATGAGGTTACTATTTTTTAGAGACCTGTCCTAGCTTGCCATAGACAACTTCCAGAAGTCTTCCCTTCACGTAGTTCCCTTACACTCTCAGCTACCCACCTTGAACCACCTTGTAGGACGTGGCCCCAACTTCAAAACAAGGAGTCTTATTACACTTGCAATGTCTAAGCCCAAGCTTTTCTGTGCTGTGATGACTCCAATCATCACTTTGCTTGGACCATGTGGAGTGAGGGTTTGTGTGTGTGTGTTCTTAAACTTCTATCTTTGACTAATTCTAGGTTATCGTCACCTTGTCTTATCTTCCCAGACTGTGAACAATTCCCCCTCTATCTATATGGTTACCTTGAATATATTTATAGACTGAGACTACGTTTCCCCTGAGCTTCCTTCTTTGTAACTGCTGATTGCCTTGCTGGAGGGAGGTGGATGGAAAGGAATCATGCATTCTTCACCCTTTAAAAACTAAAGCAACTCAGATTTAAGATGTCACACTGTTTTATTGGAAAGTATAAAAAGAACTGTTTTACGGTGTCATTACAATGACACGGTGCAGGGGCTGGATGTAAAAAATACTTCTGCCTTGGGAGACCAAATAGCTTAAGACAGAAGCTGTCAAATGATCTCATGCTAAACTGTTTATCCGTCAACAGAGAATAGAAATGTTTTCTCTAAAGGAGAGTCTTGCCCATGAATGTATTGAATATTCAAATTACCACTGTGGAAATTAATACTGATGGGAAAATTCATTTGATAATCTAGTTAAGGACACATGTTCCAGATTGAAGGAATTATAATCTCAATAGTCAGAGACAAAAACATTACTGGAAGATTTTTATCTCTATCCTGGGGGTTTAGCTGCATAAAATTAATAAAATGTTTTAATTACTTCCGTTTTACTTAATGGTTACTCCCTTGGACTAGCCAATCCAAAATTCAAACAGATAAAAACCATTAATTCACCTGGGTGTGGTGGTTCATTCTTGTAATCTTAGCAACTCAGGAGGCAGAGACAGGAGGATCACAGGTTTGAATCCAGCAGCAACCTGTGTAACTTAGTGAGACTCTGTCCCAAGGTAAAAAATAAAAAATGGGTTGAGGGTGCAGCCCAGTGGTCCAGCACTTTCAAACATATGTAAGACCCTCCAAGTACAATAAAAAAAAAAAACTATTGATTCCCAATAGTGTTTGTCTAAATTGTTGTTGTTGTTAGGTGCCAATGAGTTGGTGTCCGACTCATAGTGTACAACAGGCTAAACGCTATTGTCACGCTTCTCTGTTCTTCATAGGATTTTCAATGGCTGATTGTTTTTTGGGGAGTGGGTTGCTGGGTCCTTCTCCCAAGCCTACAGTACCTGGTGTTCCCAGGCTGTCTCCCATCCAAGTGCTAACCAGGCCTGACCCTGCTTAGCTTCCTAGATCTGATGAGATCAGATGCCACAGTAGTACTTCTGCAGGCAAGTTTATCTAAATGCAAAACATTTTCAACTTAATATGATACATGGCCTTATTTTTATTGTTATTAGGTGCTGTGAGTCGGTATCCGACTCATAGCGACCCTGCATACAACACGGGAAACACTTTGTCAGTGCTTCTCTGCTGTTCATAGGGTTTTCAATGGCACATTGATTTTTGGGAGTGGGTTGCTGGGTCCATCTCCCAATTATTTTTATTAGTATATATTAATTTTATAAAATTGGTCTCATCATGTTTTCACACATGTATAATGAACTTTGATCACATTCACCCCCCATTACCCTCTTTTATCTCTACTCCCCACTCCTATTATTTCCTTTAAATAGAAGACATTTTTAAGGCAGTAAGTATAATTAAGATATTTTTCTTTTTTCTTTTTTTATCTTTCCAAGAGAGGAATGACTTATTTTTGGCTCACAGTTTCAGGGTTCAGTCCATGTTGGGGGGTAGGTCATGGTCAAGGAGGCAGCAGTGGCACAAGGCAGAAGAGAGTTGTTCACATCCTAGTGGATCAGGAATGAATAGAGCTTACCACAACTGGAGTTGGGTAACCTTCTCTTTTTTTCTTTTAAACATTTTCACTGTCAATAATTAGAAATGTGATACAAACTAGAGCCAAACTGGATAACTGTCACAAGTGCTTCAGTGGTTTCTACTGCATTTAGAACAAAAAATTATCTTTTTACCTTTGCATTATATGAACCCATATTAAGTTCATCTCCTACCTCAGGGCATTTGCACATGCTGCTCCCTTTGCCTGGAATACTTTGCTACTCACTCTTCACTGGGATCGGCACTTTGCTCTATCTCAATTCTCTAAGACCTTTGTTAACGTATTCATGGATTTTAAATCTCACAATTATATTTTCTTTTAATGTCAGCCTAGGACCTAGAATTTAACCAGCACAAGGACAGGTGTTCTATATGTCCTAATTATTTCAATACCATCCAGGGCTGTGTCTGCTCATTAAGGCACCCAAAATATATCACATGAATGAATAAATGAATGAATGGTTCTAGGGAAAACTTTTTAAGGTGTATGTATTCTTTTCCCCAGTGCATAAACTCAAGATCACTTGTAAATTCTGTGTTCAAATAAGTATTCGGGCTATATCTGTTAGAATCAATTACGATATATCACTAATTTTCACAGAATAAAGATGTAAGTTTATTCACTCCCTCTCCTTCCCCTTCCTCCCTTTGTACTTTAACATCAGGAAAATCTTAAAACTTGTGAAGGGAAACAACCACTTCAAGAGTGTGTCATATGTGAATTTACATACAAACTTCTTTCCATCATGAGTTTTTTCTATGGTCTATCCCATAGTGTGCCTGCAGCCATACCATTGTGGTGTCAAATCTTGTCAGATCTCAGAAGATGAGCAGGGTCAGACCTGGTTAGTACAAGGATGGGAGACCACCTGGGAACACCAGGTGCTGTAGGCTTGGGAGAAGGACTTGGCAACCCACTCCCAAAAAACAATCAGCCATTGAAAACTCTATGAATAGCAGAGAAGCACTGACAATAGCGTTTCATCTGTTGTACACAGGGTCACTATGAGTTGGACACTGACTCAACAGCACCTAACAACAACAATCCCATAATAACAGGTTTTGTCTAATGCCAGGTATTTAGACCATAATCTTGACTATGTGGACTAAATAGGAATGTGGGCAGAGATTGTACAAATCAATCATCAATATGAGCAGCACACAGGGAGGATATTTCTTTATGGATTTGTCAAAGAGCCAAGAATTATCCTAAACTTTCTAGTTACAGATCTGATAAGGTTTATCTTTAGAAATCTTCCATAAGTCTTCCAAGTTTCAAGTGGCACTGTACATCAGGAAACTACTTCACTGAACTGAGAGTGTTTTTACCCTTTTTTTTTTTTTTTTTTTTTTTTTGTGGTACTAGGGGTTGAACCCAGGGCCTCGCGTTTGCATGTTCTGCAGGTGCTGGACCACTGAGCTGCACCCTCAGCCCATTTTTGTTTGTTTGTTTGTTTGTTTACTTTTTGAGATAGGGTCTCGCTAAATTAAGCAAACTGCCTCTGGTCTCGAACTTGCGATCCTCCTGCCTCTGCCTTCCGAGCCGCTGGGATTATAGGCGTGCACCAACGCACCCGGCTATTTTTACATTCTTCTGAAAAGATCCATCCTACCTTATCGCCCCTATTTGAGGCCATATCTTTCTGGTTGTAGTAGACATGTTAGTAAAATTACTTTAATAATAAATGTTTAATTACACAGCTAATTTCTTAATAGAGGGCCACAATATTTAAATTAAGATAAATAATGTATTGTACATCTCAAAATAGATAATTTTGAATGTATTCACCATAAAGAAATAAGAATTTAATGTGATGGATAAGCTAATTACCCTGAGCTGGTCATTACCCTTGTATACATGAGTCAAAATATCACATTTTGCCTCATAAATATATGAAAATATTATGTGTCAATCAAAACAAATTTAAAGAAAAATAAATGAAATTAGTACTTTTCCACCAATGCATAGCCTCAGTCACCTTGCCTCAGTAACACTGTTCTCTGTGAGGTGTGTCCTTCCAAGACATCCAATAGTGTTTATGAATGCACACACCATCCTATGCTAATAGAGTTGATTTTTATTTTGATGCAAAACTTTGGGTATATTTTTAGCTTGTTTTTTGCATATCATAATTATGTCTTGCAAATCACTCTGTGACAGAATGTCATGTTTTGTAACTCTTCCTAACATAAAATTTTCTCTTTCCTTTCTCATTCTCCACTGCTGAGCATAGAGGTTAATATCATAAAGAGCAATGGCAGTATCATAAAGCATGCACATGTAAAACTTAACAAACACTACCAAATTCCCCTCCATAGTGTCCATACCAATTAATATCCCCTTTTACGGCTAAAAATACTCAATATACACTTTTACCCACACTCAATATTAGCAACATTTTTTAACTTGCTATTCAGTTTGATGAGAAAGTATTTCAATTAGTACTTATGATAAAACACATGTGGTGGCTAATTTCATTCATTAGCTTGGCTGGGCCACAGGATGCCCCAGTAGCTGATTAAACATTACCTCTGGATGTGTCTACTGATATTTCTTGGAGAGATTAGGATTTGAATTGGTAGATTTAGTAAAGAAGATTATCTTTTCAAGTTGAGTTCATTTCTCTGCCCTTCTTCCTTCTCTCTTTTCCCCCCCTGGCATACTCCTCACCCATGCCTGACGGCTGGAGTTCAGACATTGGTCTCCTCCTGTCCTTGGATGGGGACGTATACTACTGATGCTCTAGGAACAGGCCTTCTACTCAAACTGGAATTTATACCACCGCTTTCCTGAGTCTCCAACTTCCGGACAACAAACTGGGACTTCTCAGGATCACCAATCATGTGAGCCAATTCCTTATAATGAATCATAGGTATGTATGATTTATTACATGGAATAAACATACATACACACATGCATACATTCTATTGCTTCTTCTCTGGATAATCTTGATTAATATACAATTGAAATTGGTACATTTGTTTATTGAACTTTAATGTTTCTTTTTGTGTGTGTGAATTCTTTTCCTATCCTCTCTCCACTTTTATTTGGCTATTAATATTCTTCTAAGGCCTTCAGGCATACCACTGTGGCATCTGATCCTGTTAGATTTCAGAAGCTAAGCAGGGTCAAACCTGGTTAGTACTTGAATGGGAGACTGCCTAGGAACAGCACGTGCTGTAGGCTTGGGAGAAGGACCCAGCAAACCACTCCCAAAACACAACCACCCACTGAAAACCCTATGAATAGCAGAGAAGCACTAATAATAGCATTTGACCTGTTGGACATAGGGACGCTTTGAGTTGGACACCGACTCAATGCCACCTAACAACAACAATATTCTTCTTAAATATTTTAAATAATTCTCCCTAGAAATTCTGGATATTACTCCTTTACCTGTAACATATAGTAAAATATATTTTTTTTTCTGATGTGGTATCACTTATATTTAACTCTGTTGGACTGATTCTTCATATATTGTTAATCTTAATGGAATCAAATTTACCAATGGCTCTTCTCATAAAGAAACAACATGTCAGGTTCTATTTGAAATGTATCAGATGTTTTACTGAGATCACAGCAAATTCATACATGAACTCAGAGATGTAATATATTTGTAAAGTATTGCACTTTCCACCCAGGCAAATAGCATATGTTTTTTTTTAATTGGTATGTGCTTATGTCCTCAAATCTTTTTAATCGCAAAAAAAATTATGTGAATTTGTATAATGCACAGAAAAAACAGAAATGAAATATATAAATATAGCTAAATATAGGATAGATTTTTGTTCAAGAAACTGATTTTTGTTTGCAGTAAAAATAGGAAAGAACTTCAGAAACAAAAAAAAAAGTCATTAGTTTCACAATGTTGTCCCAAAGTGATATATATTTGCATTTTTCTTTCATCTTTCATAAAGTCCAAAAGGAAGTTAGAGGAAAACTTTAATCTCTGGTTTTTATCATTTGAAGGATATTATAGTCTGTTGTAGTAGGGCCAATATATGGAAAGATGCTTACACTAAACATTACTTTAAATATGAAGTAGTAATGAGAATCTTCTGAAGAAGTTATTACAAGCCTGGCACTGTGGCACAAGCCTGTAATCCCAACAACTCTGGAGTGGGGACCAGGAGGACTGCAAATTTGAGGTGAATGGCAGCCTGCATAACTTAGTGAGACCCTGACTCAAAAAGTTACAAATAGGCTTGGAGTGCAGTCCAGTGATACAGTACTTGCATAGTAAGTGCAAGGCACTGACTTCTGGCTTTAACCTCGAATTACAGTAATACAAAGGGGCTGTTACATGTAAATAATTATTTCTTAGAAATTCAAAGTGATGTAAAGATTGCAAAGGAAAAGTTCAAGGTGAATTTTATGCACATATAGTTTCCTTTTAGTAAGTTTTTTTTACTCTGTAGAAGACTCATAAAATAGAGGCAATTTTTTCAGACTAAATTATGTTATTTTATACATGGCATTGAATGGAATATTTGAATTATAATTATCCTACAAAATGTCAGGGTGCATAAAAATAGGGAAATGTATCATGAATTAAAATATTCCAGTTATTTTCATTTTGGAATATCATGTAAACAATCAAATACTAAAACATAACTATAAACAAGTAGAATCATACAGTAAAATGTACTTTTACATCAAATTGAAGTTATTTGTTTAATTAGAAATAAAAAGAAAGGAAATGTAGGAAAAGCATAGAGAGCTGTTACTTTGTAAGTTCATAATACTATAAAATTCAAGGTATCTTAATCTCTATAATAACAGTAAGAAAAGCTATAATTCTTTTGGTCATGCAATTAAATCTATCATGGATGTAATTGCTGCAAATTGGTAAAGCTATCTAACACTGGTGCACAGGACAGCATAATGACATGTAAAGGTCATAATGGTGGTCAGTCATGTAGTTTCAACATCTTCTCCGTCCCATCACTTTGCTATTTTCTCAGGTTGTTAAATATTTCTGTTGTTATGATACACTCTGCTGAGCTAAACTCACTCACCCTTTCCTTCTCTTTCTCCCAATTTACTTTCTTTCTCACCCTTAAATTGATAAGGCTTTCCTCCCATTATCTGTACTGTGCATCAAACCTCCTCTCTTCTACTTGTGAGTGCTAGTGAAGCTCAGCTTCAGTCCTGAAATTTTTTCCAACCTTCATCTCACACACTATTTCCACATTCATCTTCCTTCTTTCTACATGCTTCCTTATTCCTGCTGCCACTTTTGACAGGAGACTTTTAAGAGTTTGCTATCTATTTTTATTCATCTTATCTCCATTTTATTTTGTAGTTGTCAGTTTTCTATTATTCCCAATAGTAAAACTTACTGTTGGCATTCAAGACCTACATGTACGTTGTCATCAATAGACATTGTCATCGTAAAATCAAACAGTGTGATTTTCAATTGCAGGGACACGCCAAGAATGCTGCTATTCTATGAATGTCATTAAATTCAATGATACTACCCTATGAAAGAGGCATGTATCTTTAAAACTATAAGATGGGATAAGGAGAAAACAACTATCAATATTATTGAGGATCCTCTGTACATCATGAGTCACTTCTCTTTTATGGCTTACAATAAGTCATTGTTTTTAGCTTTCAATACTTTGATTGTAATAGTTCCAGATGTGGATCTCTATTCTTACCAGGATTTAGCCTTTTTTATTTGAATAAATGCTGTTCTAATTATATAATGGAAAACATTAATAAAAACTTAACTGAGCCTTATAAAACCATTAAAGAAATACAAAGAGGGTGGTATCAGTAAGATAGCAGAACAGAAAGTCCCAGACCTTGTTCCCCAAAGTCAATGATTTCACATCCCATAATCCAAAAGCATCTTATGAGAACTCCAGAAACCAGTAAAGCAGCACACAAACCAGTAATTCTCAAGACCAAAAAGAGCCAGTTTGAAACAGAACACAGGAAGAGCTGCATTTCATTCACAATTGCCCTTCCTGCCTGCCAGCCCAGCTCACATCTTCTCCCTTGGAAGGAGAAAAGAAGCATAGAATGTGCATCCAACATGATAGTTTGTCAGAGGATTGCCCATGCAACTGGTTTCTGTCTCACCTGATTCAGAACCTAAGAACTGGCATGCTTCAACCAAAAAAAAAAAAAAAAATGCCAGCTCCATCACCTCCTGCAGTGGTAAGGAACACAGCAACCTTTCTAATTGGGAAGTTAGACACACAACACCAGAGGAAATGTTGTTGTTGTTGTTGTTGTTGTTGTTGTTGTTGTTTTTAGGTGCCGTCGAGTTGTGTCCGACTCATAGCGACCCTTATAGGGTTTTCAATGGCTGGTTGTTTTGGGATTGCCTTGGGAGTGGATTGCCACGTCCTTCTCCCATACCAGAGGACATATGTACCCAGAAAAGGTTCATGTGGCCTCCAGAATCCCTAGCTAGGCTTGTTGGTAAAGGTCTTAACCTGAATGAAGCCAGTCTGTTAAACAAAGTCTCCAGAAACCACTCAGATATAAATGAAGAGCCATGAGTTGTATAATAAAGAATCCAAAATAATTATCTTGAAGAACTTCGATCAGCTTTGAAAACAGGTAAATAATTAAATGAAGAAACAAATGCATGAACAACATGAGAACATCAATAGAGATAGAAAATATTTTTAGAAACATGAAGAAATTCTGAAGTTGAAGAATGACTGAACTGAAAAATTCATTGGAGGGTTTCAACAGCAGACTTGATCAGGCAGAAGAATTAATAAATTTTAAGATAGTCTTTAAAACCATCAAGTGAGAGTAATAAAAAGAAAAAACTAATGAAAAAATTTGAAAGCAGCTTAATGGATTTACAAGACATCATCAAGTGGACCAAAATATACCATAAGAAGAAAAGAGAAAAAAAAGACAGCTTATCTTAAGAAATAATGAGCAAAAACTTACCAAATCCAAGGAAGGAAATGGACACCCAAGTTCAGGAACCACAAAAAGCACCAAACAGGAAAAATATACAAGATATATTATAATCAAACTGTCAAAAGTTAAAAACAATCGAGAAAGCAGCAAGAGAAAATGACCCATCAAATATAATGGATCTTGCAGAAAATTATTGGCAGATTTCTCAGCAGAAACATTACAAACCAGAAGGGATTAGGATGATATATTCAAAGTGCTGAAAGAAAAAAAACTGCCAGCCAAGAACACTATGCTTGGCAAAATTGTCATCTAAAACACAGGAGAGATAAAAGCCTCCCAGAAAAACAAATGCTGTGGCAGTTTATCACCACCAGATATGCCTTACAAGAAATACTAAAGGGAGTCCTGGTTCAAACAAAAGGATAGGAGATAGCAACACAAAAGCATATGAAACATAAAGCTCTTGGTAAAGGTAAATACATAAACAAACATAGAACTCTGTAATCCTTTAATGATGGCACATAAATCACTTTTAATACTGGCAGAGAATTTAAAAGCTTTTTGCTTTTAAAAGTAAAAGTTACTATAAAACTATGTTAATGGAATAGAAACATAAAGGGATATAATTTTTACATCAATAACAAAGTAGTGTAGGGAGGATAAAAAAGAGTTTTTGTTTGTGATTGAAGTTTAAATTGTTACCTGTTTAAAATAGACTATTGTAAGATGCTTCATATAATTCCAATGGAAACCACAAATAAAATGCCTATAGATTCTGCACAAAAGAAAATCAGGAAAAAAAGTTAAATGTTACTACAAAATATTAATGAAACACAAAGAAAGGTAATAAAGAGAAGAAAGGGCCAAAATAACTATAAGACAGAATATAATTAACTAAATAACAATTATAAGTCATTCCCTATCAGTAATTACTTTAAGTATAAATGGATTAAATTCTCTAATCAAAAGGCATTGCGTAGTTTAACAAACTAAAAACAGTTCTACCTACAGTGTTACCTTGGTGCTCAACCGCAATTCAGTATGGAAGGCTAGTCAAATGCCAATCAGTTCAAGTGCTGAGCACTTTCTTCCCAAAAGAATATAAATTTATTGATTGGTTCTGACATAGTGAATGGTGAATTCAGACACACATGGGTCACTCACCTACTTAGCAATAAGTTCTATTTATAGTTCAATTGTTATTCCTACTGTTTTCCTCTTTCCTTCACTTTTAGCACTGGAGAATTTATTGGGTGCCATGATGATTACATGATATACATATGTGTGTGTGTGTGTGTATATATATATATATATATATATATATATATATATACACACACACACACACATATAAATGTTTAAAAATAAGTATCATGAACACAGCACCAGAATAGGTGCTTAAAATCAATGCACAAAAGTCATGCTTTCCCTTTCATTTCACCCAGAAGCACCATAGGTAGGTGTGGCATCTCATACAAGTTTCTAGCAGTGATCAAGTTCAAAGCAAGTGGTGGAGCACCAAACTAGAATTCTCTCAAACATACTGGACAAGGACTAAAATGTTCAAGTACAGAGCAGTTTGAGTCCCAAGGTACCACTGTATATGCCATCTATAAGAATCTCACTTTAGATATAATGACACATATAGGCTGAAAATAAAATTATGGGAAAAGTTTTTCCCGCAAATGGTAAACAAAAGAGAACAGAGGCAACAATAGTTATACAAGGATAGTAGACTTCAAGTCAAAACTGTCAAATGAGACAAAGAAGGACATTATATGACTATGAAAGTCTAGATTTACCAGGAAAATATAAATATTATAAATATATGTGCACTTAACATCAGAAGTCCCAAATATATGAAGCAAACATTGACAGAATTTAAGGGAGAAACAGTAACATAATAGTAGGAGAATTCACATCTTACTCTCAGTAATGGAATGATGAACCAAACAAAATATAGACACCAAAACAGATGTCAGGAACGATACTACTATTGGGCCTAAAAGATATATACAGAACACTTCACCCAAGAAGAGCAAAATATACATTCTTCTCAAGCACACATGGAGTAGTCTCTTGGATGGGTTCCATGTTAAGCCAAACACTAAGTTTTAAAAAATTAAGAAGATTAAAATGCCAAGTATCTTTTCCAACCACAACAGAACAAAACTAGAAATAACAAAAAGAAAACTGACAATTTCACAGATTTTCATGTTCATGTTTATTGCAGCATTATTCCCAATGGCCAAATGGTAGAAGCAACCTAAATGTCCACTGGCGGGTAAATGGATAGAGAAAATGTGATACACACACACACACACACACACACACACACACACACACACACACACAGAGAGAGAGAGAGAGAGAGGGATTATTTGGCCTTAAAAGGCAAGTTTGTTATATGTTCCAACATGGATGAAACCTATGGACATTATGCTAAGTGCAACAAGCCAGTTCACATACAAAAAGAAAAAGAAAAGAAAAAGAAAAGACAAAACTGGACTAATCAACTTCCTAGTATGTAAAGTAGTCAAACTCTCTGGAAATAAAATAGTGATTGCCAGGGCCAGGGAAAAGCATTGCAGAGGGAGTTGTTAAATGGTACACAGTTTCAATTTTTCAAGATGAAGAAGTTTTAAAGATCTGTTGCACAATAACGCACCCATAATACTACTGTACTCAATATTTAATAGTTAAGACAGAACATCTCCTTCTGTATGAAAAGATAGTCCAAGAGTCCCCCAAATATAATCTACATCTGAAATTTAGAAAGGTAGTTTTTTATCATTAACTACTGGCATATTAAAAACCTTATGTTGATGTTTTAATTCTTTAAAATTCATTATTATAAACTTAATCATTTTAATAAGATCAATTTTTCTCTTAAAAAATAAGAGCAAAAAAGCACTTGTACTACAGACCAGACCAATGGTGCCACAGGTCCAGCCACCTGGAGCAATCAGTGCATATTTCATGCATTCAGCAGCACACCATTTTGGATGATACTACCAAATTAAATAAAGGCAGGTATCATTTTTGCAGACCAGAATAACATCTTGTACAATAGCTCTAATGCCAAAGAGTTCAGATTCAATAAATTGTCTGCACTTATTTAAATTAGCCTGCAGCCACAGCACTATGGCGCCGGATCCCATCAGAACTCAGAAAGTGAGCAGGGTCGGGCCTGGTTAGTACTTGGATGGGAGACCACCTGGGAACACCACGTGCTGTAGGCTTGGGAGAAGGACCCAGCAACCCACTCCCAAAAACAATCAGCCATTGAGAACCCTATGAATAGCAGAGAAGCACTGACAATAGTGTTTCGCCTGTTGTACCCAGGGTCGCTAAGAGTCGGACTCTGACTCGACCGCACCTAACAAGAACAACAATTTAAATTAGCATCCATCATTTATGATTCTATGCTACAGAAAAGGTGAAGGAGATCACAGAGCCCATTTTATCATGGCATATGCTCATTCCTATAATCTATGAATAGCCTGAAGCTATAGCCCTGTGGCATCTGATCCCATCAGATCTCGGAAGCTAAGCAGGGTCGGGCCTGGTTAGTACCTGGATGGGAGACCGCCTGGGAACACCAGAAGCTGTAGGCTTGGGAGAAGGACCTGGCAACCCCCTCCCAAAAATCAATTCGCCATTGAAAACCCTATGAACAGCAGAGAAGCACTGACAATAGTGTTTCCCCTGTTGTACAGAGGGTCACTATGAGTTGGATAGCGATTCGATGGCATCTAACAACAACTAACAACATAATCTATGAATAGTAATACTAGGTATCATTTTGATGGTATGTAGAATGATGCTAAGAAAATACCCTGTGTCACAGATTTGTACCAGTGTCTGTATGAAGCTCCAGTATACCATAATACACTGAAGAATGAAAACAGATGTCTTTCTATTCCCAACCAATAAGAAGCTCTATGTCATTTAAGCCTTCTAAGCACTCGTTATTGTTGCTAGCTGCCATTGAGTCACGTTCAACTCCTAATGACGCTACGTATAACAGAAACACTCCCCAACAGTGTGCCTGTGTTGGCCTCTTCCCCACACTGGTTTTCCTTGTGATAGCCTTTATAGCTGTACACAAAGCCATTTAGAAAAATGCCTCTGGACCAGCATTTTAGAAAGAGTCCTGAGAGTCACTGGGTTAAGACTGTTCAGGGCCTTATTTCTTTATCAAGATAGTGCCCAAGGAATAGAACAGTTAACTCAGTTTCCCCAGAAACAGATAAAATGTTTGATATGCTTGGGGGTTCTTGTACCAATCCTCCATGGATACACACATTTTGCACAAACACACACACACACAGAGTATAAAATGATATGTAGACAGTAAGTAGACATCTAGAGGCAAAGTCCAGGTATTGTTAGAAAAGAGAGAGATGGTTGTATAGACAAGTAACAAACGCACACTATGGCACCCAAAGGGCCCTTTAAAAACAGTAAAAGCAGAGGGAATGCTATTACTTATACTAGAACTGAGCCCTGGGAGTTGAACAGGATCTTTCAGTGGAAAGCTAAATGCTTTCTCTCCTGGAGCCCCATACAGTATGCAGAATGATGGATGAGTGGGAAGAATCTCACCTGTATTAAGCAATTCCTATGTACCTGGAAACTTGGCATACATTTTTAAATGTAATACTTTGAGAACTCTATGTAGTTTTCAAATTTCATTCCAAGTATTATACATTGAGGAATGAGTTGAGAGCATTAGCCTAAGGTCAGATGATTTGTTAAGGGCAAAGCTGAGATTTCAACACAGGCTGTTCCTGGAAAACAGTGAATCAAAAGACAAACTAGAACCCAATGAGTGTAAGTTCCTGGCTATTTAAAAACAATTTGCATATGTACTGAACACGTACAAATTTTTCTTGCCATTAGTCTCTAAATAATATAGTAAACAATTATTCATATAACATTTACACTGTACGGGGTGTTATAAGTAATCTAGAGATGATTCAAGGTATATGGAAGGGTGTGAACAGATTATATGCAAACACTACACCATTTAATATAAAGGCGTTGAGCATTTGCAGATTTTGGCAGCCTCCATGGGGAAGCGAGGGGTGTGTCCTGGAATGGATCCCCCATGGATACTGAGGGTCAACTGCACTTCTTGAGGGGAAAAGGAATAAAATCTGCTTAGGTACTTCTCTAAATTTCCCTCTCAGCCAAATATCCAGAAGCCTTCCAGTCTCCTCTTCCCATCTGAGTCTGTCACATCAGCTTCCTCTGGCCCCCTCCAAGCTTTCCTCACGGAAAGCCGTATTTCTTTACCATCATTAATGCAAAGTGGCATAGCTACACCTAGGAGACCTGGGGATAGGTGGATCTCAGCCTGTCCTTGCAAGAATCCTTCCTAAAGTTTTTCTGCACATGGGAAGAGCTCTTCTATGCAGAGCACTCCTGCTAGCTGGCAAGGAAATAAAACTATCTCCATCATACCGCTTTCATTCTATGCTCTCTATAGAGAATTTCACCAAAAAAAATAAAATAAAATAAAAAATAAAAAGGGTGACCTTAAAAAAAAGACAGAAAAAAAAAGCTTGAATGTGAAGGAAGGATACAGCAATTATGAAAACCAAATCCATTCTCCTTGGCCATAATAAAGACATTAAACTAAAACTAAATATCTCAAAAGCCTGTGTGAGACAGAAAAGTTAAACCTGCCACCAAAGAGCTATTAAAATTGGTTCATTATTTTGCCTAGGATAAGCTTTACTGTTAAAGCATTTCAGTATTTCAGCTTGTTCCCACTAGATTATTTCAAGCATCATTTATAGAAAACTTATTAAATGCAAAGACAATCTAATGTGTGAGTGGAACAACTAATCACATGGAAGTTATAGTCCAGAGTGAGCAGTAGCTCATGCTCACGGAAGATAATTCCAAAACGGATGTCGAGGGTAGAAAGCACTCAGTAAATATTAGCTATTACTACCATTATCATTATTACCACCGTTATTATTGTTCTTGGCTTTCCCTTCCCAGATTTAATACTTTATTCGTGTTTTATACCCAGGATTTTGAAATAATGATACATAAATATTAAACATTAGTCACTCCTATAACTACAAAGTAGTATGTTCTGGGGATTGAGGAACACTTTATAAATATATGGTAAATAAATGTTTAAAAACTTGATATATGGTTTCTGTCATGATATATATCAGGGAAGAAAATTTAAATTTGAGTTTGTCCCAAATTAATCTTAAATTAGTAGAAATTATGCATGGTACACGTACATCATAGGTACCCACTGAACTTCCTTCTTCTTTCATTCACTTTGTCACCTATTCCTACTCTATTTCATTCCAACTTCTGTTGTGGAACTGGCTTTTCAGGATATCATAGAAAGCACACTAGATTCTGTTTTCAATATTGTGGACATCCTCCACTTCCCAGGAGATGTAAACTCCTCTGAGAAGCCCCTTTTGAGCTCCCAGTAGATTTGGATACTTTTCTGTGTTGCTCTCAGGAGCCTGTAGACACAAAAATGTTGGTTTTCAAAGTGTGGATTATGACACGAAATCAATTCAGTGTACTATAACCAGAATTCCATTTTTAATAGAAATAAAATAGCACAGAAAATTTCAGAGAGCATCACACGTTGTAAAGCTACAATTTTATGATTTTTTTTGTTTCAAGTGTATACATACACACACACACACACACACACACACACATATGGGGGTGCCAAAATGTATACAAATTTTAAGGAAGAGAAAACTGTATTAGAATTGTAATGCTTAGTGTATACCACAAGACGAATACAAGTCACATTTGATTTCCACAATTACAAAAGGTGTTCCAAGTGGTTACAACAGCAAAAGAAACAGGACTTGTTGCTGTCCAAGGCCTGTGGGATCTTCCCTGAGGTACTTTGCACCTCAGACACAATACCATCATGAATGCATGGAATTGTAAGGCGCCCTGGTAGGCTCTGTTGCATACTCAATCCTACATGGTCATTGCTCTTCCACAACATTTTCAAATTTCACACACCACTTCAAAATGATCTTGCACTTCCCCGAGGACAACAACGCTTTTGCTATTTTCTTGGTCTTATTTGTTGTGTGGTGGCACCAACATTCATTTCACCCATCTTTTCAGCAAACATCATACTGCATATCGCCACAGTAATTCAATTAAACTTTGAAAAGTAATACATAGATAACATCTGTTAAAATGTATATTTTTGGCACCTCCACTGTATGTATGTATGTCTATGTACACACACACACACACACACACACACACACACACACACACGATTTGGGTCATAAGGTAAAGTACATTTCTTACTCTATGTCAATGGCTGGGGTTTAGCTCTGTAGGTAGAGTGCTTGCTCCACTCACTCTGAGGCCCTAGGTTCAACCCCAAGCATCGCAAAAATGGAAGAAGGACCTGGCACCCCCCTCCCAAAACAATCCCAAAACAATCAGCCATTGAAAACCCTGTGAATAGCAGAAAAACACTGACATAGTCCAGGCATGGCACAGTGTCAAGGAGTATTTTATCTGCTGTACACAGGGTCACTGTGAGTCAGACCTGACTCAACAGACCATAACAATAACAACATCAAACTGTATGTCATGGTCAAAACAACATTTTAAATACAGGTAGTATACACCATAAGTTTTATTTTTCCCTACTAGTAAGGCTTACTGATGAAGCAGAACTTTGGCTCTCATGTTGGCCACCGTTCTGCCAAATCCCATTTCCCCCCTAGAGAAGAGGAATGGAGTATGGACTAGTCAGGTTCAAGAATACATCCATGACTACAGATCCAGGATGTGGAGTTCTCACCATTCTGGGGAAAAAAGGGAGATCACTATCCAGGATCCAAACAGAGGTGGCCTCCTTTGGTGAGGGAGGAAGATAATTCAAAACTTACTTAAATGTTTGAAATGGAAACAATACTGGGTGACCAATGTACATTTGAATATAAAAGGAAATCTAATGTCATCATCCATTTAGGCATTTAATCGGAAGAACTTCACTGCACAATTTTTCTTGAAAAAAAGAAACCACCTTGACCATCCCTTTTTGCTACAAGAGCATGGGATAGTACACTTCTATCTTTAATGAAGTGCTTGTACCAAAAATTATTTGATACAGAGAAATTTGCCATTTGGTGCTTATGACAATTTTAGAATAAAGCTTTTTTTCACTATTCTTTTATTGTTCTTTGAATTACTTGCAAAAATAACAAGTAACTTAAATAAATGATAATAGTCCATTGGATCCCGATAACAAATGGCATACAAGGAGTTAAGAAAAAGTGGGAGATGAGGTGGTAAGGTCTGTTAAGTTTATATTTTAAGCTTAAGGCAGAATGCAAGAAAGAAGAGGAATGGAGAAATGGGCAGTGGCAGGAGAGAGATGTAGGTTTAAGGGATGTTTAAGTGGACATTGTCAAGGTATTTTTGCAAACAGGTATGACGGGAAGGCAGGAAGAGAAAGATGCAGAAGAGAAAAGTGACAAATGGAGAACAATCTGGAAGGTGATATGGAGGAAGAAGTGCAAGCTATAGCACAGGGAGTTGTGGGTGGCTAGACAGACATCCTCGTGGCGTTATCAGTAGGGGAAGATGCAGTGCCTATCTGATTGCATCTCCCTTCTCTAAGAATTACAAATCAATCCACCCTAGGGAACTTGTCACAGGCCACACAGCAAATCAGTGGTGAGGAGATTTGAAAGCGAATCTGACTGCAAAGTTCAAGTGCATAACCACTGTACTATGAGTGGAAAAAGGGTATTGCTTATTGGACAATAATGTAGTCATCTGTGTGCTCAAGGCTCCTTTCTCCTATTGTGTTTTAGTACTTATCATTCTGTTTTGGGATCTATATATTTAATGTGTATCTTTTTCCACCAAATCTCTGTGCTTTCTGTGGCAAAGATGCCAAACAGGGTATGTGTATCTGAGATTTGGTGAATGAATGGGAGGAAAGTGAGAGGGAGGGAGAGAGGAAGGAAAAAAGAAGGAGAAACAAATGGAAACACACACACAAATAAATATCCAGTCCTGATTCAGCCACAGGCCAGCTTATAACCAGGGATAATTTATATAAGTTGAATGTTTCCTACTAGCTGAACACTTTTTGAATCATATTTTTCTTTCTTTAAATAATACCTTACCCAGACTGTAAGCAAATAAATCCCTTAAACATGCTGCAGTGGATGAGGCCTGAGGAAAATCTATTCATGTCCCTGCCTGCAGCTTATAGGAGGGCCTGTGAGGAACCACACATCTCCTGGAATTGCTACAAGAGCATTGGCAGAAAGACACAGAACACAGTGGCCTCCATCTTTAAAGACTGGTCAACAGCCGGACGTGAACTTGGCCAACCTCATATGTAGGAAGACAAACGTGATTTTTCTCCTGTCAGCTGCTGACTTCTCCAAAATCAACGCCCCAAACCATAATCTGAATAACACATTATTTAAAAGGACAATAAAAAGAGATTTTGTTTTATATGACTAAAAAGTTCTATTAATACAAATACTATTAGTTTCTTATGCACACACCCTTGCTTGGCAGTACTAGGGGGTTGACCCCCAGGGTCCGCTGCATGCTAGGCAATGCTCTACCACTGACCTGCACCTGCAGCCCCTTTGTTTTTTATTTTGAGACAAGGACTTGCTAAATTGCACGTGCTGCCTCTGGGCTGCAACTTGCAACACTCCTGCTTCAGCCTCCCAAGTAGCTGGGATTACAGGCAGGCATCACTACACTGGGCCTGGTGGTCTCCTTATAATCATTCATAAATTAGTATTTCTACCTTTTATCAGACATACACCTAAGTTTGCACAATTGATGAGATTTCAAGAATAAGTATGAATAAAATTGCCTTTAAAAGCTCATAAGCCAAAAGGTTACATTTTTCAGGGCACATAAAACTATGCTATTCTTGGACCTTCCTGTAATTGTGGGGTTTTTTCCCTTTTTATTTTGTTTATATTTTTATAGGTATTCTGTAGGCAGATAACAATTTTATGAATAAGTAAAACTTATCATTTTGTACTCCTTAAAATGAAAAAATTAACAGCAATTTCTCATTATCTTTCCTTTTTTTCTGTTATCGGATTTTTACTCTATTAAGAGTTTTGAGGATTACTTGCTGGTAAAGCATCAAATCAAACTAATTACTCTGAGACAGTTTAAGGTCCTAGATAAACTGAACAATTCTGAAGATAAAAAGCACACCCACATTCTCTTGAGAAACCTGTGTTGATCAGATTTGGACTGGCTTTTAGCAATAGGAAAATAGTGTCTTGAAATAATAACAGAAAAGAGTACAAAAGAGATCAGGTCATTGTGGAAGTGTCTTCCTTGGAGACTGCTCTCTGTTTACCTCCAAAGCTTTAGGCAAAATAAACCTTTCTTCCTCCTCACATTTGTAGTAGCATTAGCTCCAAATCCCCACTAAAACAGGATGGTATCACAACCACCAATGTTTGTTGTTGTTGTTGTTAAAAAGCTCTGACTTTTCTTTGAAAGGGGACACACTATATTTATAAACTTAGTTGTCTGTTCTCTCTCCTAAAAGGAATCAACCATGTTCCAATGGCTTTTGCTAGACTTACCAGCTATATCATCACTAAATTTGACTCTAATCCCCCTCTTAAGATGTAGGTAAATCTGCTGAGTGCGGTGGCTCATGCCTGGGATCCCAGCAACTTGGGAGTTGGAGACAGAAGGATCACAGGTTGGGGGCTAGAGGCAGCCTGTGTAACGTAGTGAGACCCTATTTCAAATTTAAAAAACAGGCTGGGGGTGCAGCTCCATGGTAGAATACTTGCAAAGTATGTACCAGGCCCTGGATTCAACCCCGTTTCGGAAAAAAAAAAAAATTTAAGTAAAGTGCAACTAGCAGTAGCTGGAAATTTGTAAGTTTAACTCTGGATAATTACTAGTAATGGGCAAGTCACAGACCCATGGCAATCATGTACTTATGTTGAGTTTCATATCTTTGAGTATGAAGACTTATCACCCTCTACCCATCCCTGGACTCCTAGGGTGTCATTTGCAATGATTAGGAATTTGTTGGTTTATTTGAAAAATGACCACTAAATAAGAGAAAACAGAAGTATTTTTGAAGCAATTATTTGTGAACATTACATACAGGAAATTAAGGAATCTCCCTTACATATTTGATTCAGGCTACGATCAGAAATATGTAAAGTGATTTTCACATGTGTAAAACACTAAATGTCCTGTATTGTATTTCTCACATATGGTTTTCACAAATATGACACTCAATCTAAAAGTGCCTATTCTTCTATCTTTGTGTCATAGAAATGAAACTGTGGTGATTTCTCTCAAACATTTTTCACCCCCCCCCCAAAAAAAGAAAGCCTTTTTATGCGATGCATGGTGGCACACACCTGTAATCCTAGCACTGGAGCAGCTGAGGCAGGAGGATTGTAAATTCAAGGCCAGCCTGGGCTACATAGTGAGTCCAGGACAGCCCGGGCTACTTAAAAAGACCCTATCTCAAGAAGCCTTCTAGATCTTCCACTATCAAGAGAATCAAATGACTAGGTTATATTTTACTTATAAAATAAAATATTATGCCTTATTAACCTTATGTTGTCGTTACATGCCGTGGAGTTGGTGTCAAACTCATAGCAACCCTACATACAACAGGCTAAACAACCATTGTTACGCTTCTCTGCTATTCATAGGGTTTTCAATGGCTGATTGTTTTGAGGGGTGGGGAGAGAGTGGATTGCCAGGTCCTTCTCCCAACCCAAGAGGTCTCCCATCCAAGTATTAACCAGGCCCAACCCTGCTTAGCTTCTGCAATCTGGCGGGATTGGACACCACAGGGCTACGGCTGCAGGTATTAACCTCATGAAGATTCTTTTTAATGACTATTCTCTTACTAAACACTGACTTTGTTAGTTTTACAATTTATATTTTAATGCAAAATGGAGCTGTATTTGGGCCTCCATAAACACGCATAGAATAAACCAAGCTCTGCTCACACAGAGCAGTAAGCATGTAATTGCCAAGATCAGACAGGAAGAAAAGAGAAGGTCCTATAGAAAAAATTACATTCAAGACATACTCAGAACCTGTCACAAGATAGGAAAACATTTTTCAGCCGAGTTTGGAATGTCAACACATGGAGATGTAAAGTGTGTGATCTATAGTAAGATACATGTGATTATAGCAGAAGTGTACACAGAGACAAACACAATTCAAACACTGACTCTTTTTATATTGTGACCACTTTCTAAATTGTGACTGTAAGCAAATCAAATGGCTTTTTTTCTTTTTTTCTTTTTTGGGGGTGGTGGTAATGAGGTAGGGTCTTTCTATGTAGCCCAGGCAGCCTTTGAATTGGTGATCCTCTTGCTCCTATCTCCCAAGTGTGGGGATTACAGATGTGGACTCCATGTCTGGCACTCAAATAACTACTTTTTAAATGCATTTTGTTGTTGTTGTTGTTTTATATGACACAGAGAAAGAAAATGAGTGAAAAAAGATTCAAGATCCTCTGTGCATGTTTACAAAATGCCAGTCTATTCACCATAAGTAAATGCGATCTTTAGTCTTCTGGTAATTCTCCTGGCTTGATATAGTGTCAGTACTAATTTCCTTTCCCAGGTTACTTTAAAAAGCTAAGCGGAAGCCTGGTGCAGCACTTCACACCTATAATCCCAGGAACTAGGAAGGCAGAGCCAGGAAGATCGTGAGTTTAAGGATAGAGGCAACCTGTATAACTTAGTGAGACCCTGACTCAAGATAAAAAATTTAAAATGGGCTGAGGATGCAGCCCACTGGCAAAGTACTTGCAAAATATGTGTGAGGCCCTGAGTTCAACCCCCCAAGAACTACCACCACAAGAACAAAAAAAAAATCATTAAATTTTAATAACCAATATATTTAAATTCAGCTTTAATTTACTATCCCTACTCAATGATAGGGCTGGGATTTAGCTCAGTTGGTAGAACACTGCACTGCAGTTTCTGAGGTCCTGAGTTCAATTCCCAGCACCGCAAAAATGGGAGAAGGGCCTGGCAATCCACTCCCTAGGCAATCCCAAAACAGTCAGCCATTGAAAACCCTATGAGGGTCGCTATGAGTCGGATACTGTCTCGATGGCACCTAACAACAACAACAACTCAATGATAAAATACATAGCACAAACACAAGGTAGTATGTGACCATACCTACTGTCTAAATTGTTATTGTTGCTAGGTGCCATGGTGTCCAACTCAGAGACTTTCATAGGGTTTCCAATGGCTGATTCTTTCATGTTTGCTTCAGAAGTGGATTGCCATATCCTTCTCCTATTTTTGTAGTGTTGGGTATCAAACCAAGGGCGTCAGAGAATACAGAGCAGCACTATACCAACTGTGCTTAACATTAGCCCCCTAAATTAGACACTATAAAAGAAAATAATTCTTTTATTTTAGAAAATCAAAAGTGAACTTCTGCTACTTTTTTCATTTAAAAAAAAATTACTGTTTTGCTTCCCCAAAAGGAACATAATTACAAAGTGCTGATTTAAACATTAATGTTGACTTAACCATTAAAATGCATTTCTATGGCAAGTATAGCCATATAAACCATCTTTAGTTACTGTCTTGGCCAGTTTAGGCTGTTATCACACAGTACCAATGACTGAGTGGTTCATAATCAATAGGAATTTATTTCTCATGGTTCTATATGCTGGAAGTCCAACATCAAGGTGGATGGTCCTGGTGAAGGGCCTTTCCCAGGTACAAACTACTTTGCCCTCAAAATATCCTCACATGATGGAAAGAGAGCTAGCTAGCTCTTTGGCCTCTTCTTATAAATCTTCTTATAAGGCACTAATCCCACTCCTGTCCCACTCCCTGTCCTATCTAAAGGACAACTCCTAAGGCCAATCCAATTTAATATTTTACTCCAGCAAAGCAATACCATACCAAACATTATTCACATATCAAGCAGCTCCTAGAACCAAAGTAGGTTCTGACAGCACCTAACCAGACAGCATTTACACAAAAATGGAAGTAAAACATGGAAAACCACTTAGTTGGCCACAACCTTAGTCAATCAAACAAATCAATTGGTCAGAGCTTAACTAATTTGGTTACGGCAGAGGTCCCCAAGCTTCTTATCACCAGGGACTGGTTTCATGAAAGACCACTTTTCCACAAATGGGAGGGGAAGGTCAGGATGATTCAAGATCATTATATTTATGGTATAAATACAGATGAAGCTTCACTTGCTCAGCCTTCACTCACACCAGTCCTGCTCATAGCCTGAGAGTTGGGGACCTCTGGGGGTCTCCTGCAACCAACCAAGGCTCAGTTACTGCAATTAAATTCTATATTGATTTGGTCTGTTGGGCCCAGGACAGGTGTGCAGTCCAAACTCATGGCCTCTTACAAACTGTATGACCTAATTGCCACTGAGGGCTGGGATTTAGCTCAGTTGGTAGAGTGCTGCGCTGCAGTCTCTGAGGTCCTGAGTTCAATTCCCAGCACCGCAAAAATGGGAGAAAGACCTGGTAATCCACTCCCAAGGCAATCCTGAGATAGTCTGCCATTGAAAACCCTTTGAGGGTCACTATGAGTCAGTTACCGACTCGACGGCACCTAACTACAACAACAAATTGCCACTGAAAGGCCCTACTTCCTAATACCACCATACTGAGGCATAAGGTTTCAATGTATATGATCAGGGTGGTTGTGGGGCTAAGAAGGGAATAGACACAACATCCAGACACTCCATCTACTCTGCCTCTCCTATTATTTTCTGAAGTATTTATGCTGCATGTGGTTCAATGAATCCTTATGATGGCATCTGCCCCACAGTTGAGGACAAGTATTTCAGGCTTGAATTCATTTCTAATTAGGGAAACTGAAACAATGCTAAAGGTTGAAGATAGTTTTGTTTGATGAGTATTTCTAGACTCTTAATGAACGTTCATTGTTTACAGAAGTTGATCTCAGTGTGAGACTGCAGTCCTGAGTTCATCTTTCAAGGACTATGAAGAAATTAATTTTTCTAACAGAATTATTAGCAACACATTTACCACCCAACTTTCTATGAAGGAGCCAGAGTCCAGTGTAGAAAAAAGCACTTTCCTTTGCTTACCAAGCACCTAAGAAATTGGGTATGGTACTTTGTCTGCCCCCATGTGTCTGTCAATTGTTGTGTTGTGGAGGCCTGCATGTTGCTGTGACACTGAAAGCTATGTCACTAGTATTTCAGATGCCAGCAGGACCACCCATGGTCAATAGGTTTCAGCTGAGCTTCCAGACTAAGACAGACCAGGGGAAAGGACCCAGCAGCCCACCCTAGAAATAGTTAGCCATTGAAATCCTTATGAATAGCAGAGAAGTATTATCAAATATAGTGCCAAGAACTGAGCCGCCCCTACCCCCCAGGCTGGAAGACATTCAAGAAATGACTGAGGAAGAGTTACATCCTCAAAGTACAATTAATCTTAATGATGGGAATGGAGTAAATCTCCCAGGACCTTCCACTGTTGATATGTTGTTGTTGTTGTTAGGTGCCGTCAAGTCGGTATCCGACTCATAGCAACCCTCATAGGGTTTTCAATGGCAGACTATTTCGGGATTGCCTTGGGACTGGATTGCCAGGTCCTTCTCCCGTTTTTGCGGTGCTGGGAATTGAACTCAGGATCTCAGAGACTGCAGTGCAGCACTCTACCAACTGAGCTAAATCCCAGCCCACTGTTGATATAGCATGACTCAAAATGATAAGAAACACATTGTCTGCAACAATGGACTTAAACACAAAAATATCATGTGGCACAGTGTTGAGTAATGCTTCATTCTGCTGTACTTAGAGTCAGATCCAATATGATGGCACCTAACAACAACTTTATCTGCAACTTGATGGACGAGCACTGTAAAGAGACTGCATAAGATGCTGGCCTTTCCCTAAATGTCCAATAAAATTTTTCCTGCAAAACTTCCCATTATGTGCTGCTCTCCCCCTTCCTCTCTGTGATGATTTCCTTTACCTCTTTTCTCCTACTGAAACCCAGTTCCTCCCTGGGGCTCCTCTGCAATGCTCTACCCCAGGAGCTGTCCCTGCTCTTCCCATCCACATCCCCCTCCACTTGCACACTCTTCAAACCTTAGTCCAGGGGATCTGTGTGTCCTCCTGGCTGCCCAGGGCTTCTCTGTTCCACATGCCCCTTTTTTCTGATCCCCAGAACTCATTTGTTCTAAGCATCCTCTCTATCCCCAACATCTCCCGTCTCATTGCTTTTCCATGCTAACCTCCAGGATACTCCTCCTTAATTAAACCGACAGGGCATGCCCAGAAGGTATGTTTTATGAGCTATCTGAACAGCCCTTCTCCAAGTCAAGTTGACACACACAATTAGTCATCACAATTGGCATGTGGTCAAGGAGCTGGCCCACCAGGCTCTACTCAGATGTCCATGTTACTCCCCATTGCCTGCAACTAGTCTGTTCATGCATAAGATAACCAACTAGGGTTGAGAAAAAACAAAGGTGCTTGCCCTAAGGAAGTACAGTTCCAGTTTCAACCTGACAAGCAACAAACATAAGTGGGAAAATTCTTATGCTTTTGTTGCCAAGTGAAACCATCTATAGTGATGCTATAAAGAATAAGGACCTATCAAAGGAACAGAGTCACAAGTTAGCCTACAGCAGACATGAGACAGAAGGGCTCCAAGCCAGACAAGGAACTAGGAAGAAAGAAAGAGAACTTGAATGCCAATGTGAGGCCCAAACCAAAGCCAGGCATGCAATCAGGAAGACGTGACCATGAAGAGTGGGCCAGAGGTAAGGAGGCTTTGCAGCAACAAAACTAAATCTGCTGACTCGTTCCCCAGAACCCAGGGGGACCTCAGACATGAACACTGGAGGCATTTGCCCTTGAAGATAAGTTTGTGAGTATACACTTATACATGCATACACTTTGTAGTGACCCTTTGAAAGGACACAATCTTTTATGAATTTATCAATTCTTTGGTAATGATTACTTACCAAGTTTTGTTGTTGTTGTTAGGTGCTGTCGAGTCGGATCTGACTCATAGCGACCCTCTGTACAGCAGGGGAAACACTATTGTCAGTGCTTCTCTGCTGTTCATAGGGTTTTCAATGGCAGATTGATTTTTGGGAGGGAGTTGCCAGGTCCTTCTCCCAAGCCCACAGCTTCTGGTGTTCCCAGGCGGTCTCCCATCCAGGTACTAACCAGGCCCGACCCTGCTTAGCTTCCGAGATCTGACAGGATCGGATGCCACAGGTCTAGAGCTGCAGGCAACTTACCAAGTATATATGCCATATTCTGTTTTTATTGCTGTATTTATTTTCAAATACACACACAAATCAGCCAGTTATAAATATAGTATTAAAGAATGAACTTGGGTACACGTGGCTCTGTCTACATACAAATGGGAATTTTGAGATAAATAAATACTCTTCTACCTCCTGTTTTCAAAAATGCAGCATTCTCTGCATTGGCACTGTTCTGTTTCATGTCAAGCCCATCTGTTGCAATTATCCCAATGTCTATTTTTATTATTCAATTTCCCAATAACATGTGTCTGCCTTCCTAGTGCTATTAACTCTCCATTCTTTTATGTGCTTCCTATAGAACAGCCAGCTCTATTCACTATATTCACTGCTAAAAATATTTTCGGAAAGGTAAGGGTATGGGGATAAAGGGCAACCTGACATAGTAGCTGATGACTATGATCATCCTAGATACACAATCACAGCTGACCCTTTCAATCAGCGTCACCCAGGCACCGTCATCTCTTCCTAAATCTGTAGGCAGCAGCAGTAGCAGTCGTCACAGGCATATCAAAAGTAATTGTATTTACTCATGCATCTAATTTGGTTGAATTAAATTGTGCGATCTAACACACAAAAATTAAAACACAGATGAGTAGAAAGACTGTTACTGAGCTGTGGACTGTTGGCAGCTGCCACAGATTTCTCTTGACAGAGCTCATGGTTCTTCCTCAGGAAGAGTGTGTGCAATAGAGACTCCAGGCCGGCTAGTGGACAAGCCATCTGCATGGAATCCCAGGGGATTCCTTATTTCCAGGGTGTGAGACAAAGCATTGTACACATCATCAGCAACTAGACCCAGTGGTCTTGTTTTAGGATATGGTGCTAAGAAATGTCATACCAATCTACCCCAAGTTGAACTTGACCTTTAATCAAAGCCAGGCCACTAGAGGCAGTCTGCATAATTTAGCAAAACCTTAT